>APFE030885213.1:0-11771 GCA_000404065.3 Pinus taeda
ACTTTCATAAAGTAGATCACCATACATATCCATTTGTGGGTCTTCAAGGTCCCTTAAGCACTTTGCAAGGGATGTAATAGTAAATTGTGATCCCATATGGACAAATGGTAAGGAGAAATGACCAAAACCTCCTGCCTTATGCCCGTGTGTAAGCATAGCCTTGGGATTGAAGTCTTTGTTTTGTCCATTTTATCATGGATAATGCTCAAATACTCCTTTGGAAACCGCTCTGACATAATTCTATGGGCATAGTAGCAATATCTTCCACACATAACAATATTGTTATGTTTCTTCAACCTACCTCATGCCTTTTCTTCCAAATCTTTTGTAGTTTTTGACTTCATTTGTGCTTTCAACACAATACATTCACTGCATTTACTGAAGTTGGTGTTCTTTGAAAATGCCACATCTCAAAACTTAGTATTCCATATCTTGCTCATTGTTGACTGTGATATTGATGGGTAATTGAGCTTTTGAAGAGCCTCATTGATCTCTTTTAACAAAGAATTTTGTGTCTAAGTCGAAGGAAGCAATCTTAAAGGAGCAGATGTTCCATCTTCTTCAACTTGACGTCTTTGGTTTGGTGAAAAATTTGAATTATCCATTACAATTTTGTACAATATTTCTATGGCTGCCACTGTGTGAGATCTTGCTTTGCATGTGTTGGTGTTACAATGAATAGATTTGATCTGTCCATGTTGGAAATAATGCTGGTAGCTATAGAATGTGCTTTGAGGAATTTTATGTATCTTATACCATGCTTTCTTACAAATAATATTCCCATTAAATCTCATGTCCTTTACATTTCTAGCAATAGGTGGTAGGCCATGGCCATGGCCCTTTGACATGACTGTGTTTGACATGAGTGAATTCAAGACAAATTCTATAATACCATTTTTATTTATTTGTCTCATATCCCTTCTAGCACCTGCAATGGCCTTCCTATCCACATGTCGAAGACAATCTTTTCTACAACATACATCTGCTGCCAAAACTCGAATTTCTTTCTCTTCATCTATTTTTGTTTGACATTTTGCAATTTTTTTTTGTAGCCATAACTCGTTTAATCCTTTTATATGGCCTTGTTACATGCATATCAATTGAGTTTCTATCTATTTCATTACAAAAGTACCCATCCCAATTGTTTAAGGGATTTGTGTCCTCTATAACATCCCATATCATTATTTCCTTGGGTGGCTCCTTGAACTTTTCCTTGACCCTTAATATCACACCTTTGTTGTCCACCAACTTATTTATTGGCCATCTAACCAAACAATGTATAGACATATCCCCAATTCTTCATATCTCACAATTTCCATCTATCTCTTCTAGAAAAACACCAAAATCCATTTCACCTAGTGTTTCACCCTCAACAATGTCATCCTCGCAGACATTAACTAGCATTCCTTTGGCAGTGCACATGCTTGTTCCCATGCATTCATGTGTAAGAGAAACCTTTGTACATATGAATCTAACCCTATCTTGGGGAATATTTGTGGCATGATCATGACAGTGAGGCTCCAAATCTGATTCTGGCCAAATTTCATAAGATTCTAATGCACCCCCAAGTGTAATGCTCAAATCTTGTTGGATGTGGTAGAGGAGCATTATGTTTTAACACCTTCTCGATTTTAACCACTATGCATCCTTTCTTTACCATCTTTCCATGCACTTTATGCCCAAGCTCTTTATTGAATATGGAGCCCTCGCCCACCTTCACTCCATGTTGCAGAAGATCTACCTTGGCTCCAATAGAAAATGTGGAAGAAACATTTGCACCTATAAACGAATGTAAATAAGGTTAGTATTTACTCAAAAAAACATTTATTATGCTATCAATAATATATAACACATGCTTCAATATTTTGATTTACCTATGTTGTGTCTCAAATCCATGATCTTCCATGGATGTATGTCCACTTTATTAACATCCTCATCAATCAAATCTGGTTGAGTTACATCAATTATCAAAATTGTAACATAACCAACATTAACCCTTTCTACAACATAATAAGTTCCAAACTCTGCAGATTCAACCCTTCCTAGCCCAATGACTTGATAATTAATAAGGAGATCAACATAGTCCCCTTTTGCCAAAATTATATTTTCCATTGTAGCTTGTATCGATTCTGTAACAACAATTAAATTGTAACTTGTAATTAAAAGGTTGAACCGCGTAAAGTGCGACTTTATATTTTCACAAAAACACACAACTTACAAAAAAGTGATATAGATGCAAAAATTAAAATAGTATGGTAGTAATATTGTATGTAATGAAACATTGTTTCCTCAAATGAAAGCTAACAATCAATACCATTCCTTCTACTACAAACATAAGCATATTGCTAGAAGCAACATTACCTGGTCAAATAAATCTAGCACATGCTAGATCTCCTTCTATGACAAACAAGCACATTGTCAATAAGAATATTCTAAGGCGAAGGAAATCCACCACATGCTAAATTTCCTTCTAATGTAAATAGAAGCGTATTACTCACAAAAACATTTCAAAGTAAAAGAAATCTTACACATTATAGAGTTTATTCTAGCACAAACACAATCACATTTCCAAAAACAACATTGTAGTGTGAAGGATATCTAGCATACGCTTGATTTACTTCTAGCACAAACAAAAGCACATTGCCAACAATAACATTGTAGGGAAAACAAAATCCAACAAAATCCAACAACTTCTATCAAAAACGCAATCATGTTTCCAATAACAACGTCGCAAGGTAAAACAAATTTAACGCATGCTAGCTTTACATGTAGCATAAACGCAAGCATACTACCAAAAACAACATTTCATGCCAGAAGAAATCTAATGCACGCTATATTTCCTTCTAACAGAAACAAAAGCACATTACCAAGGTGAAGGAAATCTAACACGTGTTAGATTTCCTTCTATAATAAACAACCAAATTGAAAACAACAATATTGCATAGCAAAAGAAATCTAGCACAACTTCTAGCCCAAACACAAGCACAACATTTCCAATAACATTGCCAAGGTGAAGGAAATCTAACACTTGCTAGATTTCCTTTTATCATAAACAACCAAATTGACGACAACAATATTGCAAAGAAAAAGAAATCTAGCATAGTTTCTAGCCCAAACATAAGCACGTTTCCAATAAAAATATTGCAAGGTGAAAGAAATTTAACGCATGTTAGCTTTACATGTGGCACAAATACAAGAAAACTACCAACAACAACATTGCATGCGAAAAGAAATCTATTGCGTGTTATGTTTCTTTTTAACACAAATCAAGAAAGTGTAATGGTGATTCTCTATTGTGAAGACCCATATTAAAAGTGGTGTAATGCTAATAAGACCAATGCAGCTACTGCCAGGATACTAATGTAAAGTTTCATTGTTCAAAAGTTTAGGGCCTCCTTGGTAAAACCATGCATGTCATATTTAGTGACTATGGCATACTTTGAGGTAGATTCAGTAATAAATTTTGTGCATCAAAAGATTTTTGGCATTTTCTGGCTAAGTTAAGGCACCAACACCACAACTGTTATGAATCACCTAGTCAAGTCTCAAGAGAGAGCCTCTTTTGTCTCATCACTATATCAATCCATGAAATGGTGGAGAGCCTAACAAACTTCTCTTTTAATCGCTCAAGCTAGACCAAATTGACAAGTTGTATTCCTACCTAACCAAACATTTTCCATGTTTTTCCTTCCTCATAAAAAGATAACAGTCTAGGGGTTATCCTGATGCAAAATGTACCTCTCGGCAGACTATGTTAACACCTTGTTTTAGGAGATTAACCCACTAGCCTTTGTTCTATGGTGACTTTCCAAACCCAATAGCTCCTCCATAAGATTACTCTCGTATTGAATCTAAAACCATTTAACAATGATTAATTGGTAGCACATGCAATTTGCAAGGAAGGGTCACAGTTTCAAGTTTGGACCATTTAGTCAGGTTTATAGCTTAAATGGCAGTTTCATACTTCGAGTTAAACTATCTTTGACATATATAATATAACTGACCTAGTCCATTTTTATATCACTACTACAACAATCCATGAAATGTGCATGCAAGGTATAAAATCAATGCTTGACTTGGCTTCCATAGTAATGTTCCACATTTGAATGGACTTCCCAGAAGATTGCATTGTGTTTATATAATGCTTCATGCATCTTTGGTAAAAACTAAAGGCTAGATGCCAAATGTGTTTGTCAGATGTTGCTTATGAATGCATAAGATAAGGTTGGTGTATTTCATATATTCTCATGCATCTCTAGTAAAAACTAAAGGCCCGTTGCCAAAGGTTTTTATCACATGTTTCTTATGAATGCATAGATAAGATTGGTGTCTTTCATATATTCTCATTACAATACTGAATGCTGGATCTAAGTCTTCAATGGTCCATGGATTGAGTTTTAACTCGTTGAGGTATGTTACAATGGGCCAGTATCTTAAGCACTGGACAAACGGGTTGCCTAGTTTTTTATTGAATTCGATTACAAAGGAGGTATGCTAGAAACTCTTGACATCTTCTACGGTCCTCACTCAACCACACAACAAGTGGATTACTAGGTAATCCCAATTAGATGTTTGGGGTGCCATAATACCAGACATCTAATATCGGAACGTTCACTCAGATTTTGTGGGGATCGTATCAAAAGGAATGGAATGGATCCTGGTTTCAATCAGGTTCCTACTTTATATAATATGGAACACACCCCTCGGGAGCCCTCAAATGAACTGCATATGTTTGTGCTTAAGGAGGCTCCCATCCATAAGTGCATAATAAAGGACACTAGTCAAATGGCTCTTGGAAAGATAATCCTTGGAATGGACTCCCAATCGGTGCCACATAGACATAGCATAATGGAGAATAATGTAGATTATATTATCATTCATATGGCAGGTCAACACTGACACATTTCCAAAGGCAAATATTCCAATCCATATCTAGACCTGAGGTCTTCGGCTTCATCTCCTCCCTTATATAAAAATACAAAAATGGATACTTCCCCTATCTCAATATAGATACGGATGTGGAAAACCTAAATAATGATGAATCGTTGGGTCTTGAGCTGCTAACAGTCAAAAGGGCCTTCTTTTAGGAAAAAGAGACGTTTATTAATCTGGATTACCCCGGAATTGGATTGACTAGGAAAAAGAAGGCATCAAGTATAAAATTATATCCTCTTGTGTTGGTGTGGGGTCCAAGCTCAATACATGATTTTATGAAACCATTGAAGCAACTCGTTATCCATTCATTGATCTGGGCACCTCCAATGAATACTACGAAGCAATAGAGCATGAGCTATTCACTCTTGCTCCCCCAATCATCCAGTTTCTTCACAGGCATGAGCTGTTCACTCTTGCTGATATTGGCTGCCAACAATCTGTCATTTCTCCACTGTGTGGAGGATGGGGAGACTAAAAAAATTGTAGGACTATTTGGGATTAGAGTCAGGCCTTTTGTTGAAGCCCAATAAGCTCCCATCCATAATTGCAGAATAAATGACACCAGTCAAATTGCTCTTGGAAAGATAATCCTTGGAATGGACTCCCAATCGGTGCCACATAGACATAGCATAATGGAGAATAATGTAGATTATATTATCATTCATATGGCAAGTCAACACTAACACATTTCCAAAGGCAAATATTCCAATCTATATCCAGACCTGAGGTCTTCGGCTTCTTCTCCTCCCTTATATAAAAATACAGAAATGGATACTTCCCCTATCTCAATAGATATAGATGTGGAAAACCTTAATAATGATGAATCATTGGGTCTTGAGCTGCTAATAGTCAAAAGGGCCTTCTTTCAGGAAAAAAAGACTTTTATTAATCTGGATCACCCCGGAATTGGATTAACTAGGAAAAAGAAGGGCATCAAGTATAAAAATATATCATCTTGTGTTGGTGTGGGGTCCAAGCTCAATACATGACCCCAACCAACCATGCCTCTAGTACTAGATAGAGTGTGAATGAAAAATCAAAGCAGAATTTGCAATCTTAGACCAAGGCTAATATCCACACGTGCTCCCTATTCAGCATTTCACTCATCCTGTGCAAACAAATTAGAGAAATGCTCAAACAAAGAATTTTAAGCACCAGCACCATGATTTGATCTATTATGAATTCCTTTAAGACAGACTCAGTTTACAAACTAGCTATTAATGTAGTAATGTTATTGTCCAAACAAACCTGAAAAGCACGGGCAAGAAGGAAACAACTCTAGCATTACTACAGTTACCAGCAGAGTAAAGTTCAGAAATACAGGCACTAAGACAAACAAATATATAATCAATTTAGTTGTCATCTCAGTAAAGTTTACAGGTGCAGGCATTAAAGATAATTGCAAAATTGAATAGTGCACAACAATCAGGCAGATCATTATCAATGAAAAACATCACTTGTCTGTTGCCATTTAGAATAGCATCACTTGTTTGTTGTCATTTAGAATAGGTGCCAAAGGCAACTGCCAGGGAAAAAAATATGTACAAAGGGGAAAGCACAACAAGTGGACCCTAGAGCATGAGCTATTGACTCTTGCTCCCCCAATCATCCAGTTTCTTCACGGGCATGAGCTGTTCACTCTTGCTGATATTGGCTTCCAACAATATGTCATTTCTCCACCGTGTGGAGGATGGGGAGGCTAAAAAAATTGTAGAACTATTTGGGATTAGAGTCAGGCCTTTTACTGAAGCCCAGTAACTATGAGAAGAGGTTTTTGCATTGGCTCATTCAAAATTTTGAAAATAAACTGTGGTTATGGGAAAACAGATGGCTCTCTTTAGACAATAGGAAAGTCATGATAAAGGTAGTCCTACAAGGTATCATTGTCTATTGGATGCATTTGTTTCATTTTCCAATGTCAATTATTCACAAAATCAACTCCACCATGGCAGATTCCTTATGGGTTGGGTCTGGTTACAAAAATACGCTTCACCTATCTAAACTAGACTCAATTTGCAAGCCCATTGATGGAGGTTGGGGCATCAAACACACTCACACTTTCAATTTGGTACTTCTCATCAAAAATCTACGGAGGACCTTCAAGTGCCTTGGTATTTAGCAACAAATCATCATTAAAAAATATCTCAATCATGCTACCCTGGAAAACTGGATCCTAGTTGGGGCTCCGGTTAAGAATAATGTGTCTTTCATTTGGAATAGCTTGAAGAAATCTAAGCCTTGGATACAGGGATATATAATATGGATGGTTAGACGTGGCGACATAATTCACATTGGCATTGATGCAATCATTGGATTGGCTGGGAATCACATTCTTCCTCCCCCAATCATCCAGTTTCTTCACGGGCATGAGTTGTTCACTCTTGCTGATATTGGCTGCCAACAATCTGTCATTTCCTCTTCTTCCAGTTGGCCAAATGCTGAAAATTTGGCTCTTCTGATGGAGCTCAATGTCAAATGGGAAAATTACAGATCTCATCTCTATCACGCAGATATTGCTCTATCTAAGAGGGCAGATAGGCATTCTTGGGGCAGTCTTTCTCATGGAGGAGAAATCTCTACCAAACAAACATACAAGTACATATACAACATGCAAAGGTAGTGCGCTAGAACTATTTAGCAAAATAAAGGCACCACCCAGTGCTATGGATAATTCAGTTGGTTGAACTCCATAAAGTATTTCGAGGTGTGAGTTCAATTCTCTTTGGTGCATCCAGACTTGACCTGACCAGACTTTATGTGTTCAGTGGCCATCCAGTTCAGCCCTCTACAGTAAATCAGTCTTATCAGATCTGGATTCATATTTCCACCCACTACAAAGGTCTAATCAGACCTGTAGCTATTTATGGACACCGTTCAGTCTACTGGCCATCCAATTCAGCCCTCTACAATAAATTGGTCTTATCAATTCCGTTTTGATATTTCCACCCACTAGAAAGGTCTAATCAGACCTGTACCTATTTATGGACACAAGAAATAAAGAATGCAATGTTTCAGGAAGTTTCCGGGCATCCACCATGGCTCCAGCCACTGTAACTGCTGCAACTATTAGTCGCTCTGAGAAGCCATATTCAAATCATTAAGAAGATTTTATATATGATCTTCTGGGTGGAAGTTTTCTTGTAACTTGCTTTTGTTTTGAATGAACGCATGCTGGAGAAAGCAAGTCCATTCATATGAACGATAGACGCGGGTGGGGTGAGAAATCAAAGACGTGGGGGCTCTTTTGTCCTTCTGATTCAACTTGATTGATGTCCAAATTTACCTCTGAAAACTCAGAGAATGCATGTCCTTGGAATGGTATTTGGTGTATGCAACACAACAGAGAATTGGTTGCCACAATATTCTCTAAATTAGGATTGGAAGGTATCGTTTCCTCATCGCTTCACAATCTCTAGTTATTGTGCACTCTGAAACTTATAAAAAAATTGTCATTGAAAGAATTCCATCATAGTTTGTGTAGCTTAAAGCGCTCCTGGGAATACATGACCTTAGTTTTAGTTCGCAGTGGGGTTTTATTTCAAAGGAACTGTCTAATTCTACTCACTTTTAAGGGGAAAAACTTGGAAGTTTGAGAGGGTCCATACTTTGAATGGCCTTAAAGGAAGTATTCCAGCTCCTTTGACTTGCTAAACCCATCTTGATTCTCAGTCATCTTTTTGGCTTGGATCCAGCTAGATCGATCTCATCTTTAACCACATATCTATAATTTTGGGATAGTGTTTGTGGATTCATTCAACTAGACACCACAATTACAATGGCACCTATGTAAATAACAGATTTGATGTTATATGGGCATGTAGCTTCAAGGACAGCATGGCGTAAAGCCATTTCCACTTCGAATCAGTTGGCCTTCCTAAACCTGTGTAGAAGTAGCCTCACCGGCAAGATTTATGAAGCCATCATGAGTTAACCTTGACAAATCTATGAGCAAGATTAGTTCCATCAGAAAACACCAAGGAGGGACTCATTCCTGGAAACAAGCGGAATGGAGAATAATGATTCCCCAATCTGCATGCAAGTTGAAAGTTGAAGCTTATATATAAGCAAGTAACTTGTTGTGAGGTATATTTTTTTGGTGGGTCTGATTCATGCGAATTTGAACTTTAAATTTCATGGTTTACATATATTTCATTACATGGTAGTTAAATAGATACAATTACAAAGAACCAAGGTGTCCCAGATCTGAGCAAAATGTCCCAGATCTAAGCGGAATACAGTTTTTCCAACATCTGTGGCAATTCTTTGTGCTCATTTTAATCACATCTTTGCCAATATTTTGGGATTTTTGGCCATCTGTATGGAAGCTACTATTGATACTCAATGGAAATCTGGACTCAGTCTTTTCAGCATCTATGGCAGTTTTCTCTGCTCATTGTTCCTCGACCAACTGTATCCAGCTTGCAGCTCAGTGAAATCTAGTCACAGCCTTTCCAGCTTCTATAGCAGTCTTCATCATTGTAATCACTTCTTGGCCACTATACGAGAGTCTTGAGCTAACTGTATCAAGCAGATGGGTACACGGGAAAATGCACTGACAGGTGAATTTTCTGGCACGTTGTACCTATTCAACAATCTTAGAATTTTAAGTTGTGCACTGGGTTTTCGTTTTTCTTCACGGATCTCAGTTTTTATATTCATGGATTACAAATCTAATTAAGTTGTTTGTTATTATAATATCTTGCAGGTGTTGATTTGAAGGGAAGTTTGAAGCTTGTTTGTTATGGTGTTGATTTTATACAACAATAAATTCACCATAACAAGTTCTGGGAATTTGCAATCAATATTTCGAAAATCCGGTGGAAAGAACAAAGTATAATTATTTAACACTAGCATGGGAAGCCTTAAAATCCTGCCATTATTGAATTTGTATGCAAACAAATTGGGAGGGTAAATACATGTTCCTCTTCCTCAACAATTTCTCTGGACCAATCATCCCTGAGAAGACAAATCCGAACAGGTACACATTCAAATCTTCGATTGTGATTTCGTTTCAAAGAAAAAATGCATAAAGATATTACCAGCTAGAGGCGTGCAGTGCTGCGGTCCCTCTAACGATCAAATTCTGTTGGTATGGTCCCGTTCAACAAGTTGTTATATGGAATTTGGATCCATTGAAATTATGTGAAATTAGACAATTCCTTTGGAATAGAGCCGTATCGCTAAATAAAGGTGAGGTCACTAACATTCCAGTAGTGCTTTAAGCTGTCCAAACTGTGATGAAATTCTTTCTGTCAAATGTTATATGAAAGATTCAAAATGAAAATAACGAGAGGTTATCAAGAGATCATGAAAAGTGTATCTTCCAACCCTATAATTGAATTGAAGAAGATTATGGAATTGGCAACCACTCTTCTAATGTGTTGTTTGCATGAAATACCATTCTGCAAGCATACATTCTTTGAATTCTCAATGACCTAGTTGGACAGTGTTTCAATTATATCAGAATTTAATTTCCTTTCGTAATTACAATAAAGCCTCCAAGTCCCCGCTTTTAACTCCTTGACCTCAATGGATGATGGGAATTGATCAGCTTCCTCCCGTGTGTGTCCATTCAAAACAAAATCAAGCCAAAAAGAACATTTGCCCATGGGTTGATAAATTTGCAGTAGTTACTGGGGATGGCATGAACACAAGTAGCATCATAACACCAGCTTTATACATTTCTTCCATGTTGAGAGCTGGGATTGCATTCTCTGGTCAACTGGTCGTTAATTGCATCCCTTTGCATTGTAAATTTCGTTCGTAAGGATGAAGGCATTATCTGTGTGTTTAAAATTTTATGAAAAAAGAAATTTTATTATTGAAAGAAAGGAGTTGGAAGTATAATTCCAAGTTCTTAAGAAGAAGTCTTAAAATAGATGAACCTTTACCATAATATGTACTTAGCATTGAGTGTGATGTTGAGGTACACAAAACTCAACTGTATGAAAAAAGGTGAGCTTTGGCAAAAGCTGTAAATTCATACTTGTGACTTCATTTAGGCTATCTTAGTTTATTGAAAATAAAATTTATGTTTTTTTATTTATGTATTACAATTTTAAAAAATGATTGGAAGCTTGTGAAAATTGCATAAAAAGCCAAAATCTAAAAATGGTGAAAATCAATAGCGTCATCAGAGTCTCCAACATGATTTTCAATAACCACCCATACTATATAGGTTGTAAATGTGGTATTATCATAAAATATTATAGCTTGCAATTATCACAAGTATAATAAAAATCATAATATTATTGGTAAAGATTATTGTATATGAAAAATTATGGAAACAATCATGTAGAGATTTTCTAACAAAACTATAGGTTTGAATAAAACTCAAAGATAGTTTTGAGAAAGTTAACATGGGACATGTATTAGAAGGGAATTTTTTTTTAAACATTCAAAACCATTGGAGTGATGTTGATGTATTAGGTCCAAGACAATTATGGTGTGATAACCGAATATAACAAACTAGAAATCTAATTTTTGCAAAAGATGCATGAGAGGCTTACATAGGTTAGCATCATGGGCGATAATAATCAAATATAATAGCAGGAGCAGCTCTCCCTGGCCAAGTCAACAACCATGCACAAGGTTTATTTTTTGCAATTTGTTAGTGTTATTTTACACTTGTCACATTGTTTTCTCTCTCTTTTATTAGAGAGACGTTTAGGGTTCAATCATGATATATAACCTCATGGAAAGGTGTTCCACATCATGATCTATCATTTCCTACTTCTTGCTCATTTATTGGGTCTTTATCTTAGCCTGAACATGCATTTTCATAACCCTACATGGATTTTTCTCCAAGTGGCTAAAATTTTCAAATTAGTGAAAAA
>APFE030885219.1:678-48325 GCA_000404065.3 Pinus taeda
ATCAATTTCAGAGTATCTCATCAAGTGGAAGAACTTATCTGCTGAAGATTCCACATGGGAGGATGAGAATTTTATACAAAAGCATCTAGAACTACTCAAGCATTGAGGACAAAACTTGTTTGAAGGAGAGGGACATGTTAGGTCCCTATAATACTAGGATTACCCCATTACTATTGTAGTTGTATCCCTTATTAATATTGTTGTGCCCCTATTGTCCCCATATTGTTATTACTATGCCCCATACAATCCCTCTATTGTTATTTTTAAGCCTTTATATTATTATTGTTGGGTTGGCTGGGTTATATTGTGACTCCTTAGACTCCTATATATAGAAAGGAGGTTTCGTCATTTGGATCATCGAAAGGAATCATTCGTTTGTGTAATGTAAAGGAGGTTGCCCCTTCGGAGAGGCTGAATTCTAAGGCATTGATCTATCTTTTCTATATTTTTGTGAGCTAGTTTCATAACAATCATGAGTTGTCTTGGCCACATCACCATTATGGGCCATATTCGTTGTAACTCAATGTAATGTAAAGTGAAGTCCAATGGACACACACAAGAAGTTGAAGAGTCATGTCAGTTGAAAACTCATGGGAAGTTGAATGGTCATGAGGGTAGTACAAGAGTCACAAGGCTTAAGCATCACCCTTGGCTATATATACCACTCTCATTGTATGAGTAAGGACTTTTAAACTTGGCTCCTCCCACATAGCCTTGAGAGTCTGTAGTCTATTCTTTGAGGAGCAAGGAGTGGCTCCAATGTCCCACTACTGGGACTAGTGATGTATGGTGTATAAATGTGTCTTGGGACTTTTTCTTAATTCAAAAGCCTCTTAAGGCCAACATGTTTTCACTCATGTTTTGTAGATGTTTGGAAGACTACTCTTTAAACATTTGTATTGCATGTTTTCTTAACCTGTAATAAGATAGTTGAACTACTTTGGTTATTTTAGTACTTACATTGTTGAAGATGTGTTGTATTATTTATCATTGTTGTCTCGTCCTTGTGGACTACTTTGTAGGACATTAAGATAGCCCATTCTAGTTATAACGACCGTCACCTCCATGTGGACTACTCTACTAGATGGTGTACATGTTTTCCCTTGCACTTTGGTTTTAACTATTGTCGCATCCATTGTGGACTACTCCGCTGGATATTGGACAGACCCTTGTTGGTTCGCGTGTGTTTCTCCCTGGGTGGTACTATTACCTCTCATCTAGAGGCTTACTTTACTCTCTCCCTTTATAGTAAGAGAACCTAGACACAAGTTACATTACGCACTCAGTAGGCATACTCACCTCGTTTTTTGAATATACAAGCATAACACTCTCATGTGTTGAACAACAAGAGCTAAGGAAAATCTCTAAGATAATGGAAACTGAGCCATCGTACCAAATGGGACTCCTGCACTAAATGGTGTGAGGTCTAGTTGGGACTTCATCCCAGGGAGATCCCCTGAATGTTGGTGGGTCCAGCATTGTCAACATTTATGGTGCTAGAAGGAGGGTTGCCAACAGTTTATGGTTGAATTTCCTACCAACCCCACTCATCTATCATCTGGTCAAGGCAGTAACATGCACTCTCTCTCCCCTATGCACATCCATGTTGTCTGTCCCATCACCCATCAATTTTATAAAGCTATTGGACTAATTCTAGGAGTGCACGCTCTTCCCTATTCACAAAAAAAGAAAAAGACTATTCCCATAGGAGTGGTAGTCTCATCTATGGAAGAAGCAATCTTTGCCACTCTTGAAGAGCTACCAGAAGCTGTTGAAAATGAAGAGGAACCTCCAATATTCTGAGAGGGAGAAGAAGACAACCTCTTACTCTTGGGCTCAAGTTCCAAGACAGGAGGTGAAGGGGAAGGCAGTGGAGGAGGTGGATGCAGACATGAACCAACAGGTTCATAGGTTGAACCGTCAGATTTAGATTAAGAGGAGGAGGACGAAGAAGAGGACAACATGGCTGAGAAAAATCTATAATGGATGGCCCAGGGTCCATTGGCACTATCGGGTGTCTTACGCAAGATTCCAAGGCATGTAGAGAAGTTGTTAACAAAGTATGACCCTAACAAGACAGTGAAGGCAGAAGATCACTTAGACATGTTCTGCTTACATCTGTAGACACTCGAGTTATGTTATGACGACATTGCATGTAGATTGTTTCCATGTACCTTGGATGGTAGAGCAACTATATGGTACCACAACCTTCCTATGAACTCCATTTAGAATTTGGGGGTGTTCAAGAGAATTTTCCTTGAGAAGTTTGCTGAAGACAAAACCCCCACCATGTTGCTAAAAGAGTTGGGTAGTCTCAAGATGGAGCAAAAAGAAAAATTCAAAGATTTCAACCAGAGGTTTAACCATATCTTGAACAAGTTCACAACAGACACCAAACCTCATGACTACATCACTATTGACTACTACACATCTGCACTACCGACCAATATTGTGCAATTCGTCAAGCGAGCTGCAAAACCAACATTATTGGAAAATTCCGAAGAGGAAATTGTTGTGGAGAAAGACCTGCGTGGTATTGGAGTCATTGTAGATGACGAATCAACTAAGGACTCCAAAGACGTGGGAAGGAGGTCTCAAACCACTATGAGTAAGGCAAAAGAAAAGGAAGCAAGTGAAATTGAGAGCCTTACTCATCTCATCAAATCATTGACAACCGAAGTTTCTGAACTCAAACAACAGACGGGCAAGACAACCATGAGTAGTAGGCCTCCCAAGTTTGCGCAGAGGAAGAATATGAATTTAGGTAGCAACAGTAGCCTCCCAGCTAAATCTGAGCAGAGCTCTAACATTGTTCTCAACCTGGATTAGATCGCGACAAATAATTACTACAAGTTCCATAGTGAACGACATTTAGAGAAGACTTGCCTAGGATGGAACCAAGGAATGAGTGCCCTAGCTACACATTGGTCTGACCAATTCACGGCCAGTGAGCAGGCTCAGCCTCAAGATGAAGATGAAGAATAAGTTGTTCATCTAATGAAGCTCCAAGCATTGGACATGTAATCAACATGTATTAATGTGCTCACACTGCCCAGAATATGACCACCGAGAAGGAGCCTCCAAGTGATCGTCTGGCCCCAAAGCAAAACAATTGATATAACTTGACAATCCAAGGGGTTCCCATTGCGTTTGAGATACCAAAAGAAAATGGAAGACAACATTGTTGAAGACATGAAAAATACAAATGCAAACATATCCCTATAATATGAGTTAACCAAGATCACAGGTTATGGGGGATATTCTTTTGCATGCACTGGAGCAAACCTCCATAGATAGTGTTACCTCTTCCAGCAAGGGACCAAGTAAGTCTCCCGACTCACTCATATCCGTGCTTAATGTGCTCCATATGGAGGAAGCAAACTCGGTTTTCCCTCCATTTTTGTTTTCATTTGAAATATTCAACTTTGATGTTCACAATTGTGTGGTTGACTCTGGCACATTGGTCAATGTCATGCCACTCTCCTTTGCTAAGAGGATCAATGCTCAATGGAGTAGCACACCTGCACGGATCATCCAACTTGACAGAACATGTGTGCCAGCCACTGGTGAACTCTAGGATGTGATCATGTGGTTATTGTTGGATGGACGAGTTCATCAGTCCATTAACATTGTGATTGTTGACATCCCGGAAGCATATGTGTCATGTACCTTCTCAAATACATTTGTAACAAAGTGTTTCTTCACAACTTTGCACAATTTTGGCTAAGGAAGAGAACCCATCATTTTCGACTTAGGGACTTAAGAGGAAATTCAACTTTATTTGGGACTAGTGGAATGTGCGGACCACCCACATGAGAATTCGGACTAGGCCATTTGAATGGCTTGGAGGGAAGTCGAATAGATAGATGGAGGTGCCCACATGAGGCAAGGAAGGCCCAAGGAGTTTTAAGGAGGAATAAGCTCTCATTTGGCTTCATTCTTACACCTTGCAATTAAAATTAATTGACTGTTTACTTTGGCGTTTAGCTGAGTCAACTAGTTGTTTAGCCACTAATATCTCAAGTGGGAGATTCAACCTTTCCTTCGGGGGACTTTCCATGCCCGCCCTAGGGAGGCAGTTCCATAGTCAATTCAAGAGATTCGAGAGTGTGTTGCAACATTCTCATTTAACCACAAACAGGGAGTGCATATTTCTGGCTAGCTGGAGAATACAAAGGAGGCGTTAGATCTATCAGTGATCAGCCATTTGCTGAGAGAGTTATAGGATTGGGAGAGAAGTAGTAGGCTAGAATTCCTTGTGAGTTTTGGAGCAAACAGAGCTAGTATCACAACAGTTTGAATTACTGGCCTTGGGGATAGCACAGAGGGCCAACCCAACATTTTCGTGGAGCTTAGAAGTAGGTGCCATAGGTAGGGAGCCCATCCGGGAGTTGGGGGATTGATAGTAGTGGTCATCCCAATCCTTTGGGACCATTTCTGGGAGGATTTGCAGGCAGGTTGTAGCAAGTTGAGTTTTGCAGTGGTAGTTGAAGTTGGGTTCTAAGGGGGGTCAAATTTCAAAAATATAAACCAACCAAAATCCTTCATGGCCATTTCTGGGTCTAGGCCAAGGAGTCCGGGGTTAAAAATTAAAAGAATATAATTTTCTAGGCATAGAAAGTGGGCCTTTTAGCCATTTGAACTTTAGTAGAAAGGCTGTTTTTTGGGCAGTGCAGTGCAGATTCGTGGAGTAGTTGGACTAGTCATCGGATCAACCATTTTCGCACCTAGGTTTGGTCATGCTTGTCCATTGAGACAAGCTCAGGTGTACTATTCTATTATCATTTGTATTTTTCCCAAAAAAAAAGTAATAAAATGGCTCAGCAGTTCCATATTTGTAGCATTTCTAAGGGTGTTTAATGTGTATTTCGATTGAATATTTTGTTGCATAGATTATTTGCTCTATATGACTTGTATTCCTACTTAGGAACATTATAGTGGTATCAGAGCCTATTTCTTGGCTCAGTTGTGGGGATTGTCTCATATGAGAGAAGGGGACCTGCAGAACATCACCTACTGAAGGTAAAGGTACAGCAGTAGAGAAAGAGAGCTGGAGATTACTCTAGACATGGAGGACAGAGGGAAAGCAGTGGTAGAAGAAGAGGACATGGTGGAACCCAAGAGCAGGGAAGAGATGACTTTCGACAACCTTTTGAGAGCCCTGAATGACTTAGCCAAGGGTCAGAAAGATATGCTGGAAGAGATCAAGTCATAGAACAGAGAGAGGACCACTCCTAGAGGGTTTCTATTTGGGGAAACTTTTGGAGCCTCTCATCCATTTGATAATCCCTCACCCGCAGCACAACACCCATCAGCATGTGGGTGAACTCGTGCCACACTACCTTCTTTTGTACCAATGACACAAATCAAACCTACAAGGGGTGAAGATGCCATTTAGATGGGAGACTATTTCAGAGAGTGGCAGTCTATGGATGCAAACTTTAGGGAAGCACTCTCTTTCATATATTTCTACAACCTCAAGTAGAATGAGAAGAACAAGGGTTATGGAGGATAGGGAACCCAGAACTACAAGTTGTAGAGGACCATAGGGAGGATGTACTTCCCTACTTTTGATGGCACTACCAAGTGCATGGCTAGGGCTTGGGTTGAGAAGATGGACACCTACTCCCAACTCAACCGGATGACAGAATAGGAAGCCATCAAGATGGCCATGCTGCACATGGATGGGGGAGCCCACAACTGGTGGTTTCATGGCTTGGCCACCCTAAGGCATGCCAATGTGGCTTCTTATGAGGACTTCACCAGGAGGGTGGTGGAGCATTTTGATCAGAGAGATCTAGAGGCCCATTTCAGAGAGCTGAACCAACTATGCCAAATAGGCAACTTGAAGTTGTGTATCTCAGATTTTTCGCAAGTACCAGTGATGGTTCTGGATCTATCAAAGACTAGGAGTGTGTACACCTTCATTGAGGGCTTACTTGAGCCCCTTTGTGGATTGGTGAAGTCATGTAGACCCTCCATGCTACAGGAAGAAGTTTTTTGCACCAGAGATCTACAGGGGGTGATCCCTAAGACTAGAGCACCTTTTCCTGCATGGACCCCTTTTCCACAAAAGTGGCATGAGACTAGACCTCCACCTCAAAAGACTATTGATTTGTGGTAGCATCAGATGTTCTCTAGCCATGCAAATTGTTGGAGCATCTAAGGCACATAAGATCTCCAAAACCCAGAAATCGTTTTGGTAAATTCCATCCGATTGGAGAGATATTAAAATAATTAATATTTTTAATGGAGTTCCCAAGTCTAAACTTAGGAATATTAAAATATTAATGGGTGTTAATATAAAACTGGGTGAGAAGGTTCTAAATGACAAGGATCAAGCCAAATCTAATTTGTTGCACTGGTTTTCCCGTATTGGGTTTTTTCAGGGACAATTGTCCAAAAATAACTGTGTTGATGTGATTGATTCTTGTGCATATATTTGTTTCTGTATAATGGTGTGATATTTGCAGTATAATTTATTTTAATTTTTACAGAAAGGATTTCATAAATAACTTATTGGGAATAATAAGTAGGTGAAATAAATTAGTTACTTCAGTAATAGAATTTCCATTTAGAAATTTTTACATGGTATCAGAGAAAAGATTCGGTGGCAGGAAGGGAAAATCAATTATGGGTCAAGAGCATGATGCAGAAGCATCCACTCAAGGAGACTCGTGCATATGTTGAGAAGAATGCACAAGAGACATAAATTACGATTATTCTCTGTTGGCTTCCAGATTGGAAGAAGAAGTTGCTTGCGTAGCAAGCTCTGCCTCCTCGGAGGTTTGGTGTATAGATAGTGTAGCTTCCTAGCATATGACACGAATCTGAGAATGTTTTTGTAGATTATCAGGAAGAAAAAATGATTTTTCAGATCAACATGGGGAATAAGGCAAAGTGTACTCCAGTAGGGAAAGGTACTATAGTTTTTTAAACAAAAACAAGAGAGCGGTTCCGAGCTACCAATGTGCTGCATGTGCTAGGACTAGGGATGAACTTACTTTCCGTATCTCAACTTCAAAACAAGGGCTGTGACTTTTTCTTCATTAAGGAGAAAGTATACATCAAACACATGAATTGGAAAAATAAGGTCCTAATTAGAATCAGAAGTAACAGGTTATACAAGTTGAAGCTTCAATCACCAATGCCACTGATAGGCTGGAGACAAGGATTTAAATGAACTACAGCATAGCAGGATGGGACATTTGCACCATGGGGCTCTGAGAATTCTCAGAAAAACTATAACAGGAGATCCAGATCTTAGTACTGAATGAGATGATGTATGCAAAGGGTGTGCTCTGGGCAGGTATGCCAAAGCAGTGTTTCCAAGAAGTAACAATAGGGCCAAGGGTGTAGTAGGATTGATACGGTCAGACATTTGCAGACCGATGTCCACAAAATCTCTTCATGGTGCTGAATACTTCGTCACCTTCATCAATGACCATTCCAGGAAGACTTGGATCTACTTCTGAAAACCAAAGATGAGGTTTTCAGTCGATTCAAAGAGATTAAGGCTCTAGTGGAGAATCTGATAGGAAAGAAGATAAAAGTTTTGTGCTCGGACAATGGTGGAGAGTATGTTGACAAGGACTTCACCGATTTTTACATTAGGGAGGGCATCAAAAGAGAGTGGACAACTCACTACAATCTGGAGTAGAATGGAGTAGCGGAAAGGAAGAACATGATTATTGTGGAAGCTTCTAGGGAAATGATGTATGATTAGGATATGCCAAAATTCTTGTGGGTGGAAGCATGCAGCACAACAGTCTATGTCCAGAATGGAACTCCTCATAGGGAATTGGGTGAGATTACTCTGAGGAAGATCTTCACTGGAGGACACCTGAAATTAGTCATTTTAGGATATTTGGAAGTTTAGCATATTGTTGTATAATCAGGGAGAAGAGGAAGAAGTTAGATCAAGCTGCAGAGAAAGGATATCTTGTGGGATATAGCAAGAATGCTAAGGCATATATATTCTATCTTGCAGGGAGCAGGAAGGTAGTAGTTCGACGAGATGTAAAGTTCATGGAGGATAGATCTTTCGAAAAATCTCAAGAAATGCCTTCCGAGGAGCAGTCAAAAGATGAGCCATTCATCAAAGCACTTCAACCAATGGAAGCTAGTACTAAAACTTCTCCTTCAGAACAGGAGGAATCACAGGAAGAGGAAGAGTTGACAGATGTGCCTACTACCAGAGGAAGAATGAGCGAGGAACTCTAACAGATTCTACTGGATGGATAAGAATTAATTGGTGCACCTAGGAATAGTAAAAGGGATCGAATATAGCCAGATAGACACCAGGCCTTAGTAGCTCAGGTTGGGGAACCCTCCAGCTTTCAGGAGGTCATTCAACATCAAGGATGGGTAGATGCGATGGTGGAGGAATACAACTCTATAATGGTGAATGATGTCTGGAAAGTGGTTCCTAGGCCTCAGGACGGGTCAGTGGTAGGTTCGAGATGGATCTACAAGATCAAATATGCTGTAGACGACAGTGTGGAGAAATACAAAGCCAGGTTTATGGCAAAAGGGTATGCTCAGAAGGGAGGAATAGACTATGAAGAGACCTTCACCGTAGTAGCTAGGCATACATCCATTAGAACCGTGATATATCTTGTGGCACAGATGGGGTGGGAGATTCATCAGATGTATGTGAAGACGACATTCTTGAATGGGGTAACAGAAGAGGAAATATACATTGAATAGCCATAAGGTTTTGAGACACATGAGAAGAAATCTCATGTATGCAGATGAAAGAAATCCTTTTATGGGCTTAAACAAGCACCTAGGGCATGGTATGGTTGAATTGATGGCTACTTGTAGAAGATGGGGATCGTTAAGAGTGATGCAGATCCCAATATCTACTATCTGGTTGGAGAGAATGAGCCTCTAGTTCTAGTATTATATGCGGATGATCTCTTCCTGACAGGATCATCTAGGCTCATCAAGGATTGCAAGAAGAATCTAGCCACAGAATTCAACATGAAGGATTTGGGACAGATGCATTATTTCCCAGGGTTGGAAGTTTGGCAGCAGAAGGGTGAGCTCTTCCTTGGAGAAGGGAGATATGCTACCGAAATCCTAAATAGATTCAGGATGCAAGACTATAGACCTATGGCTACTCCAATGATAACCAACTGGAAGAAAATTGATGCATCAGAAGATAAAGATGTTGATCCCACCTTGTACAGGCAGCTCATAGGATCCTTGATGTATATGTTCAATACCAAGCCAGACATTTGTGACACTGTCAACACCCTCAGTTAATTCATGGTTGAACCTAAGAGGGTGCATTGGGGAGTAACCAAACATGTTCTCAGGTATATACAAGGAACAGTCGAGCATGGACTATTATACACCAGAGGCAATGACATCAGGCTGAGTGGGTTCACTGACGCAGATTGGGTTGGAAGTTCAATAGATCAAAAAAGTACCACTGGGTCTTGTTTCAACATTGGATCAGGGATGACTTCCTGGTGCAATAGGAAACAAAAATCTGTAGCTCTGAGCTCAGCTAAAGCAAAATATATGGCTGCTAGCACAACTTCTTGCAAAGCCATATGGCTTAGAAAAGTTCTTGTGAACCTATTCAGTAGAAGGATGGATGTGACCAGGATCATGTGTGATAATCAGAGTTGCATCAAGCTCTCTGAGAATCTAGTATTTCATGATCGGTCGAAGCACATTGATATTAGGTGTCACTTTGTTAGAGACTACGTCCAATGAGGAGCAGTACAGTTGATCTACGCTCCTACACGATAACAAGTGGTAGACATCCTCACCAAGGCCCTAGGAAGAACAAAGTTCATCTATTTTAGGGAGAAGATGGGGATGGTAGAGAATCCATTTTAGTAGAAGAAATGGATAAGTGTCAGGTGTTGTAGTGCAACAGTTAGCAGTGTTATGGGCAGCATGGAAAACATATGGAGAGGGAGCTACATTACAAATGTAGTAGTGGTAGTGGTAGTTTCATGGGCAGTAGTACATAAAGGAGTACTGCAGATAGTGTGAGGCATCAGGCCAAGCATTAGCACAGTTACCGGTGCGGAAGGATCAGTGTGATGTTTTAGTGATGGAGCATTACTAGAGCATATTCCTCTCTAAGAGAGAGTGTTGATTTGTGGTAGCATCGGATGTGCTCTATCCATGAAAATTGGTGGAGGCTAAGGCACATAAGATCTCCAAAACCCAGAAGTCATTTTGGGAAATTCCATTGGGTTGGAGAAATATTAAAATAATTAATATTTTTAATGGAGTTCCTAAGTCTAAACTTAGGAAAATTAAAATATTAATGGGTATTAATACAAAACTTGGTGAGAAGGTTCTAAATGATGAGGATCAAGCCAAATCTAATCTTAGGCGTTGATTAGGGACTTAATCTCAGTCATTGAAGACTCAAGAGGAAAAGTATAAGAGGAGGCTTGAGGGTCAGTTCGAGACGCACCAACAAATACTCAGTGTCTCAGGGAAAATCAATTCTCAAAGAGAAGGAGATCGATTTCAGAGGGAGAGTTGCAAGGTGGAGGAAGAGGGGGGATTAGCAGCAGTCAGGGAGCTCAGAAGAAGTGACACAGGGACTCTAAGAGACAACATAGAGGGAGACACAAGGATGACGTAGACAGGTACCATAGCTACACAGAGCCATGCAAAATGACGCAGGGTTGACGCAGTAGAGAAAGGAAGCTCTGCAGGGTTTCAGAAAGTCTCGGAGAAAACTCTCAGGTGTTTTCTCCATGTGTCTATGTAAATTTTTCTGTAAAAGCGATTGTTGCTAAAGATTAATAAAACCCTCCTTTGTTGCACCAGTTTTCCCCCATTGGGTTTTTTTGGGGACAATTGTCCAAAAATAACTGTGTTTTTTGATTGATTCTTATGCATATATTTGTTTTTGTATAATGGTGTCATATCTGTAGTAGAATTTATTTTAATATTTACTGAAGGGATTTCATAAATAACTTATTGGGAATAATAAGCAGGTGAAATAAATCAGTTGTTGCAGTAATAGAATTTATGTTTAGAAATTTTCACAAAGACCACACAGGGGCAGGGGCAACTAGATGAAGAGACAAGAAAGGACCTTAGAAGGAGGAAGTCATGATTCACATGTAGGGAGCCTTGGGTACCAGGGCATCGGTGCACTGCTGGTAGAGCACACTATATTGAGGTTTTTCTTGATAGTGACCAAGAGGACGAGGTGGAGCAGGAGTGTGGTGTGGGAGATGGTGAGAGTCCAGCAGATAAGGGTCACCACCACCACCTCCACAGGAAGGGGCACACCCATGCCCCATCTGAGGGAGTCCTTTCTTCCTTATGTCGGATTCCCAAATTTTTGACACTTAGGATCAGAGGCACTGTATAGGGGCATAGGGTGTCAGTCCTAGTTGATAGTGGGGCTACCCACAATTTCATATGTGCCCATTTGGTTCAGAGGAGGGATCTCACCATGGTTGAGTTTGAGGGCCTTTCAGTCCTAGTACCAGATGACCGTACCATACAATGCACTTGATATGTTCTTTCCTTGACAATAGTTATGGGGAACTACTTGATGATGGACCATTTCTTTTTGGTCGATGTGCTAGACACCAAAGTGGTGATGGGTATCAAGTGGTTGTATTCCCTTGGTCGAGTCACGAAAAATTTGAGGAAGCCAGAGATGGAGTTCATTGGGTTGGATGGAAAACTAGTAGTTTTGAGAGACATGCAGTCTTATCCACCTCAGACAGTCTCTACCCACAAGATGGAGGAAAATTTGTGACATGGGGAAATTGCATGGACAGTAGCGCTAAGGATTTTAGAGGCTGGGGGATAGGCTCAAACACCACCACCAGACATACAGGTTTTGCTAGACATATACACAGTTGTGTTTCGGGACATTCCACCAAGGCAACCACCAGATAGGGGATTTGAGCACACTATTGAGTTGGAACCGGGTGTGTAGGTAGTGATCACCACCCCTTATAGGCATCCCAAGTACTTTAAGGACGAGATAGAGAAGGCCATTCAAGAGCTATTAGCATTGGGCCATATCAGGCCAAGTTCCAGTCACTTCACATCTTCAGTAGTACTGGTGAAGAAGAAGGATGGAACCCTTCACATGTGAATTGAACACTGGGCCCTCAATTGGAAGACATTGAAGAACCGGCACCCCATTCCCCACATAGATGAGTTGATGGATGAGCTTAGAGGAGCCAAGTACTTCTTTAAGATCAATTTGCGTTCAGGGTACCACCAAATCAGGGTGAGGGATCAGGATATCTGTAAGACAACCTTTCGGTGCCATTATGGGCACTTCGAGTTCCTGGTCATGCCATTTGGGCTGACCAATGCTCCGGCCACTTTCTATTCATGCATGAACCATGTCTTCTAAGGATAGTTGAGGAGGTTCATGCTGGATTTCTTTGATGACATTCTAATTTACAGTCGGACATGGGAGGAGCATATCCAGCACTTCGAGGAGGTACTATGCATCCTAGAGGAGCAACAATTTTATGCCAAGTTATCCAAGTGCGAGTTTGGTTTGATAGAGATGCTCTATCTAGGGCATATCATTGGTGCTGATGGGGTGAAGGTCCATGAGGAGAAGATACGGGCCATCTGGGATTGCCCGTCACCCTGAGATGTGACTATGCTGAGGGGCTTCTTGGGCATTTTCACCTACTATAGGAAGTTTGTCAAGGGGTTCTCATAGCTAGAAGCACCCTTAACTGATTTGACCAAGAGAAGGGCTTTTGCATGGACTGATGGAGCACAGGTTGCCTTTGATCGCCTTACGGGGGTGATGAGCAGTTTCCCGTCTTGGCCCTTCCAGATTTTTCCCAGCCCTTCACCGTGGAGTGTGATGCATCCGAGGTGGGAGTTGGAGCAATTTTGTCACAGGAGGGTCATCCCATTGCTTTCGAGAGTCAGAAGCTCCTATTGCATGAGCTGTCATATTCCATATATGACAAAGAGATGTTGGCCATCATGCATGCATTGGCCAAATTCCGACAGTACTTGGTGGGAAACAAGTTTTGAGTGAAGACTGATCACAATAGTCTCTGTCACTTCATGGGGCAGTAGGGCCTCAATGACAGGAAACGGAGATGGTTCAGCAAGGTACAGGCCTATGACTTCGACATAAAGTATGTGTGGGGAAAGCACAATGTGGTGGTTGATGCTCCATCTCAGAGACCAGCTGGTTTGTCCCTCATGACATTTGCCATGATTGGAAAGCTCAGCTATTGGTGGAGTACTCCAAGGATAGGAGGGAATGTGAGGTCCTAGAGGGTACCCATGTGTATGAGTGTTACCGAGTGATGGATGAGGTCATCTATTACAAGGGGCATATTTTCTTAGCACGCAACTTGCAGTTGAGAGAGAAGGTGCTCCAGGAAGCACATGAATCACGATTATCCAGTCACCAGGGTTTCTGGGAAACATATATGGTAGTTAGGGAGAGATTCATGTGGAAGCACCTTAAGGGGGATGTGTTGAAGCACATACAGGAGTGTGAGGCATGTTAGAGGAACAAAGGGGAGTTGATCCACCCTACAGGATTGCTACAACCACTTCCCATCCCCGAGGGGAAATGGGAAAGTATCTCTATGGATTTCATCACAGGGCTCCCCACAGTGCAGGGAAAGGATTACATCTACGTAGTGGTTGACAGATTGACCAAATATGCCCACTTTTTCACCATCCCCACCCAATACATGACTACATATGTTGCAGATTTGTTCTTTCGGGAGATCTTCCAGTTGCACAGGCTCCCCAAGAACATTGTGAGTGATAGGGGCAACAGATTCATGAGAGGCTTTTGGCAGGAACTTTTCAGATTGGTCAGGACCGAGCTTACTCCTAGTACCAGCTACCATCCTCAGACAGACGGCTAGATCGAGAGAGTTAATTGTGGTTGGAGGGGTACTTGAGGAACTATGTGACTGGTTAGCAGAGGGCTTGGATTTGTTGGTTGCATCTGGGCGAGTACTGCTACAACACCACTCACCACATGTCCATTGGCTTGACTCCTTTCCGTGCTTTATATGGATATGATGCATTATCTTTCACTGACATTGTTTTTGGAGACAACCCAACCCCAAAGGCCAAAGGCTGGATCCAAGAGAGATAAGACATCCTCAAGGCTCTCAAGGATAACTTGGCGACAACCCAAAATTAGTAGAAGGTGTACACAGAACGACACAGGACAGAGAGGCATTTCGAGGAGGGGGACTTGGTGTACCTCTGGCTATAGCCTTACAGGTAGTCCACGTTGAAGTAAAAGGGGGATGAGAAGCTACAACCACGCTTCTATGGGCCCTACTGGGTGATTAGACAAGTGGGAGAGGTGGCCTATGAGCTAGAGCTACCTCAGGGGAGCAGGATCTACAATGTATTTTATGTCTCATGCCTTAAAAAGATGTTGGGACAACAAGTGACAACAACAACTAATTTACCCCCACTAGATGATGAGGGCCACTTGGTTTTGGAACCTAAGGCCATCATGGAGAGTAGGGAAAGGAAACTAAGGAGCAAGACCATCGGGGAGTTCTTGGTGTGTTGGAAGAACTTGCCAGATGAGGATGCCACCTGGGAGGGTGAGCATATTTTGGAGCACCCATCTTTGAGGTTGCTTGAGGGCAAGCAACATTTGGGAGGGGAGGACTGTCATGTCCCTTCTCAAATACATTTTTAATAGGATTTTGCTTCACAATTTTGCACAATTTTGGCTAAGGAAGAGAACCCAATTTTTTTACTTAGGGACTTAGGAGGCAATTCAACTTTATTTGGATGCTTGTGGAATGCAGGGGCCACCCACATGAGAATTAAGACTGGGCCATTCAAATAGATGGAGGGAAGTCAAATAGCTAGATGGAGGGGCCCACATGAGGCAAGGAAGGCCCAAGGAGTTATAAGGAGGAAGAATCTCTCATTTGGATTCATTCTTACACCTTGCAATAAAAATTACTTGACTGTTCGCTCTGTTGTTTAGCTGAGTCAACCGGTTGTTTAGCCACAAATCACTCAAGAAGGAGATTCAACCTTTCCTTTGGGGGACCTTCCGTACCCACCCTAGGGAGGCAATTCCATAGCCATTTCAAGAGATCCAGGAGTGTGTTGCAGCGTTCTCATTCAACCACAAACAAGGAGTGCGTATTTCTAGCTAATTGGAGAATACACAGGAGGAGTTGGAGCTATTAGTGATCAACCATTTTCCTTGTGAGTTTTGGAGCTAGCAGAGCCAATATCCCAACAGTTTGAATTACTGGGCTTGGGGATAGCATAGAGGCCCATTCTAGCATTTTCGTGGAGCTTAGGAGTAGGTTCCATAGGCGGGGAGCCCATATGGGGAGTCGGGTGATTGGTAGTAGGGGTCAGCCCAAGACTTTGCGACCATTTCTAGGTGGATTTACAGGCAGATTCCAGCCGGCCGAGTTTTGCAGCTGAAGTTGGGCTCCAAGGGGGGTTGAATTTCAGAAGTCTTAACCAGCCAAAATCCTTTATGGGTTTTTCTAGGTCTAGGCCAAGGAGTCCGGGGTTAAAAACATATAATTTTCTAGGAATAGAAAGTGGACCTTTCAGCAATTCGAACTTTAGTAGAAAGGCAATTTTCTTGGCAGCGTAGTGCAGATTGGTGCATTAGTTGGAGTGGTCATAGGATCAGCCATTTTCTCACTTGGGTTTGGTCATTCCTTTCCACTAGACAAGTCCAGGTGCACCATTCTATTATCATTTGTATTTTTCCCTCAAAGAAGTAATAAAATGGCTCAACAGTTCCATATTTGTAGTATTTCTATGGGTGTTTAATGTTTATTTCGTTTTTATATTTTGCTGCACAGATTATTTTCATTATATCACTTGCATTCCTACTTAGGAACATTACAATATGGCTTACTTCTCAACAAAGAATGGTCTAGCAAGCTGCAAGGATAATTTGCTACGGATTGGTCACACTTATGGATTCCACACAAGGGCAGAAACAACCAGATCTGGGTGTTGTCGAAAAGATACATGAAACACAATGTTACTCCTTTGAATGGTGAAAATGAATCATTGGCTTCACAGAACTCATGTTCAGCAATTGCCTTTTGGAAACACATCTAGGGTGTTATCTTGCACAACCTGTCCCCACCCCACTAGACACACAGTTGGGTCTCCTTCCTTGCCCAATTGTAGGAAATGAAACCTGTACAATAGATTGTAGCAATAATAGAAGTAGTGATAGTAGTAATAGTGGGGCAAGTGATCCTTGTACAGATTATATTTGGACCTTGTGCTTTGATGGATCCAAGATGCAGGAGGGCTCTGGAGCTGGTTGTGTCTTGATAGACCCATTGTAGAGGAAACATTTAGTCTCTAGCTACTTGGAGTTCAAGTGCACGAACAACACTGCCGAGTTTGAAGCACTCGTCTTGGGCTTACAGAAAGCCATCATCCTCAACATTGTTGTGCTAAAAGTGGTAGGTGATTTAGAGATCTTGGTGTGTCAGGGACGTAACGCTATATACTGTGTGTCACCCCGTCTTAAGAGTTATCAACAAGAGGTATGGAAGTAAAGGAAACCTCATCCCCAAGGGTGTGGTATCACTCGAGAAGTTGTATGACCTACAGAGCCACTTTCAGGGGCCCGTGAATGCCAAAACCCATATTTCCACAATGTTGTACGAACAGATCAATCTATGAATAAACAAATATTGAAGTTTGTGAATCTAGGTACATGTTGCACATCACCAGAGCAGCAAGATTTTTTCCACCTGTTCAGACAATACCATGATGTGTTCACATGGACGTACAATGACTTGAAATCATATGACACCAATAATCCAGCACGCTATTCCAATCAAGAAAGGAGCCAAGCCTTTTCAACAGAAGCTAAGGAAAGTGCTTCCATCACTTGATCCCCTCATACAAAAATAATTGACTAAGATACTGGATGCTTGGATCATGTACAAGGTTCGTCATTCCACGTGGGTTTAAAATCTAGTCCCTGTTAGGAAGAAGTCCAGGAAGATTGACCTGTGCGTTGATTTCCAAAATCTTAACTGTGCCTCAGAAAAAGATAACTACCCAATGCTGCCTATGGAACACATATTGCAAACAATATCTAGAGCAGAGATGTTTTCTTTGCTAGACAGTTTCTCAGGATACAATCAGGTTTTGGTAGTAGAGGCTGACATACTTAAGACAACATTCTGTATCAAGTGGGGTACATTCGCTTACCGTAGAATGTTGTTTGGGTTGGTAAATGAAGGAGCTATATTTCAGTGCGCAATGGACATCGCTTTTTGTGGGCTCATCGGACAAAGCGTAGTGGTCTACCTCGATGATGTGACAATTTTCTCTAGATAGCAGTCAGACCACTTGCACCATCCTAAGAAAATCTTTGAGTGATTTTGGAAGTACAAGATATCATTGAATCCCAAGAAGAGTGTCTTCACAGTGTCTGAGGGTAACCTCCTTGGGCACATCGTTGCCAAGAGTGGGATCAAGGTATATCCAGACAAAATTTAGACCATCATGCAGATTCCTTACCTCGTGAACAAGAAAGCTATGCAGTCCTTCCTAGGGGAGATCAACTTCTCGAGAAAGTTCATCTTTGATTATGCACAGATTGTCAAAACCATTCAAGGGATGACCAAGAAGGATGTAGTGTACAGTTGGGGGAAAATGGAAAAGGAAGCATTTGCCTGGATTAAGCAAGCTATAACAGAGGCACCTGCACTGTACAACCCAAACTTCAACAAGGATTTCTTGCTCTACACTTTTGCTTCCGACACTTCACTCGTTGTTGTGCTCACTCTGAAAGATGAGTTGAACAATGAATGACCTATCTCTTTCATGAGTGCGAGATTGCAATGACTTGAACTAAACTATCCCACTATGGACAAACAAGCATATGCAGTATACAAGGTAGTTAAACACTTCAGACCCTACCTCTTAACAATTCATTGCATTGTCTTTGTGTTGCACCCAATAGTCAGATCACTCCCTTTTTAGCAAGAGATGGGTAAGAGAGGGCGAACTAGATGACAGGACTGCAAGAATATGATATTAACATCAAGCCAGTTCACACTATCAAGGGTCACGACCTTTGCAGACTAGCAGTGGAAGCAATACATGCGCAAGAGGAAGAAGAAGAGCTCGCCGTCTAGGAGCAAGAAATTGAAATGTAAAATTTTGAGCAAGCACCCCCCTCTTCGCATGGAAGCTCTTAGTACACAGACATGCGTCAGTACCTTAAGCATAGCACCATGCCCTCTCACTTCTCTATGAGGCAGAAGAGGGCACTCTGACTCAAAGCTCTATCTTACTAGTTGGTGCATGGAGTTCTTTACAGAAAGCACCACAATGATGATTTCGTCAGGGGCTTGGAGGCACAAGATTCAGAAAGGGTGTTACGTTATCTCCATGATGGACCAGCTAGGGATCACTTTGCGAGTAACAAAACAATGCATAAGGTCATGCGGGCCGGTTTCTACTGGCCTACATTATTCAAAGATGCTCATGCCTATGCCCGCAAGTGTTCGGTCTGTCAAATATTTGCCGACAGAAAATGAAGGTCAGCAACCCCACTACAGCTTGTTGCAATGGACCAACCATTCCAACAGTGGGGCTTGGACATCATTGGGGATATTTTCCCACTTTCATCAAATCAACATTGCTACATCTTCAACGCTACAAACTATTTTACGCGGTGGACAAAAACAGTTCTGCTGAAACAACTGAATGACCAGGAAGTCATCAGCTTCCTAAGGCAGAACATCATCTCCAAGGTTGGCATTCCTGTATCACTTGTTTTTGATAATGAAACACACTTTTCTTCATTAAAGCTTTATGACTTTGCATTGAAAAATGGTATTGTGTTAAAGCATTCTGCTAACTACTACCCACAAGGAAATGGTCTTGTCAAGTCAACGAATAAGAACCTTATCCAAATCCTAAAAAAAAACCATTTACTTTGAACAACGAAGCTGACACTCCACTCTGGTGAATGCTCTATGTGCTGACCGAGTCACACCTAAGCCCTCTCTGAATACCTCCCCCTACTTCTTGGTATACAGAAAAGAAGCCATCCTCCAGCCGAACATATACTTGCCTGCTCTCCAGTTGTCCCAAGAATCCCAAGGAAAGCCGTGTCTATTAGATTAGCGTAGGATGGACACATTGCATAAGCTACAAGAAGATAGGGTGAAATCAAAAGAAAAGTTTACACTTCACCAGAACTGTACCAAGAGATGGTTTGATATAAAGTTTGCAGGGAGTACCAGCTTCAGTGTGGGTGACTTACTCTTGAAGTGGGTTAAACCCCATGAAGACAAAGGCAAACACACAAAGTTTCAGTCCCTGTGGATTGGTCCATTCACCGTTCACGAGAAGCTGGCCAACACATGTATCATTTACAATCACTTGATAGGAGGATTGACACTCTCCCTGTTAATGGCCAAGACGTAAAATATTATTTTCAATGATCTGGGGCCGTGCCTATGTACATAGTCCTTTCATTGCTTCTTTTGTTCTTTACTTTGCTTTGTTATTATGTTGCTTTGTTTTGTAAATAAGTGTTGTCCTGCACTACATTTTAGCTTTTGAATGTGTATGTAGTTGAAATTCAAAGAGTCTTGTGACAATGCAGTGTTTGACTAGTCCTGTTTTCGTCTTCTTTGTGCTTGGTTGTAACTTTTGTTTGATGAATTCTTGACAGAAAATACGATCCATCTGTAAGGAAAGTTTTGGTCAAACCATGAACTTGTGTCCAGATTGGGAAACCTCATGCCTATACTCAGTTTTCTTCTCTATGTGTTCAAGCTTATCCAACTAGTAGAAACGAAGAAGGGGAAAATTTAAATGAGAAAACCTGAATCAGAGGTATTTACATGCTTCTCCGAAGGAATGACCTCTTCTGCTCTCAATAACTTGGGATCCCTCTCCCGCCCCAAAAATAGATAAGTGCCTATGCACAGTCCTCTTTCAAAAAATAACAAAGGCGAAAGAAGAGAAAGGCTTCTTGTAGGGAGATTTAAATGTATGCTAAATCCTTGTCATTTAATTTGTCAACCTGAGGGTTTTCTAAACTTAGAAGCAAACCAAAATATGTGGGACCTCAGATGAAACTGTTGCAGGAATTTTTTTTAGAATGGAAATGCATATTACAAATCTAAACTATTTTGAAAAGAAAAGATTCAAATCTATTTTATGAAAGCATATAAATGATTGGTCAATGAGATTAGTCTATTTTAGAAGATGGTAAAGAGGCTTTAGTCCAGGAGTCTTGGTTGTCCTTCCACATTCCTTCTATAATAACATTGCCAAACATGTAAGAAAGCATGATGAAATGTAACTATGAAGGCATATAAATTTAGTCTAGGAAAGCATATAAGAAAGTGAATCTTGATTCCGCCGAGTCCTAGTTCACGGAGAAGAGGCTCTTTTCTAGGAGCCCTGGTTTCCCTTCCACATCCAAACTAATTACTGAAAGGATATCAATCTTTACACAACAAAACATGGCCATAACATGAATTCATACGGAACTTATCTACAAGTATTTACAACAAAGAAATAAGATGAACATCCAGAATTAAAACTAGTATATTCACAACTATGAACATTACTCTACAACAAAGTCTACTTAGCTTGGTATGGGGATCCTTCCATTCCTCAATGAGCACACATGAACAACTATCACACCTTAATAATCAAACAACACTCATAATTTTGGAGAAAATGATAGTATTCATGCTGAATGAACAATCATAAATTTGATGCTAATGAATAACAGATAACTGTTCTTTTCTTTTGAAGGATGTTCCTCTTATTTATACATGAATTAGGGATATCTACTCAATAAATGTACATCCCTTAAATATCTACTATATCCATACATGTCTCAACTTATCCCTAAATACTAGATACAAATCCCATGACACGTCAAGATCTCCATGATCTTTCTCCTTGGGATATGGTCAACCTCTTGAGTTGAAATTCGAATTTGTGCATTTGAGGCCACATAAGGGTGCCTTGGAAGCTTCCAAATGATCTACACATGTCATCAAACTCAAACCACTTTTAGGTATAAGCAAATACATGTTATTTTTCTAACTTTTAATCATAAATTCACACTAAATACATGAAATTAATAACTTTGGAAAATGTAAATGTGAACTCATGTAGTAATGCTAATGTAGGGTTATGTAATGATAATGTGATGGAATGAGGTGAAAAAATGAGGATAAAGGTGAAAAATAGAGTGAAAGTGAATGTTAATTTGGCAGCCCAAATAGAGTGAAAGTGAATCCCCCATCATCTAACATGAGTATGAAATGATGATTTTGGAAGGACTATAGATGAAAATTTGCATCAAGCAGGATTTATTTAATGGAAAGGAAAATGACAAGAGGGTAAACAAGTGAATGGAAAACAAAAGGAAAAATCGGCATGTAAGCGAGCTGAATGTCTCTATTAATGGGTTAATGGATGGAAATTATGGAAAATGTGAATGGAAAATATAAGTGGAAAACATGCGACACTTGTAAGAAAAATGGTGATGATGATGCTTAGCGAAAAATGCTTGAATAGCTTGTGAGTTTGGAGAGGAAAAATGATGGCATTTATGGACGATAGAAATGGATTTAATTTGTTTATGTTTCTTGAAATTGGTCGTAGAAACAATCGTGCAGAAATTGGCCTCCAATTCTTCGATTGTCCTAGAACTTGAAAACAAACATGGCACTAATATGGCAATAAAACGTAAGCATGTTCAAAGAGAAGTGATTAATTTCTTTAGGTACATATGAAAAATTTGTATAATTAATAGGTTCATGACGTGTTTTCATTTCAAATGGTTAGTCCAATTTTACAATTGCAATAATAAATCCAATTGCTAAAAAAAAAGATGACGATATGCATAGGTAAACAATTTCCTTCATTTATGTTTGAATCATAGCATTTCATAAAGATAAAGAAATATTATTTGCGAATGCTTGATGATTCCCACAAAACAATATTTGATAAAAAATTCATCAATTGATCCTGCAAATAAAGTGCCTTTAAAGTTCTTTTTCCCTACATCATGCTAAACATAACATTAGACAAATCCAATGATAAATTTTAAGCATGATTTAGACAATGTAAAAACTCAACCTTAACAAAATTCGATTTGCAATTAAGTTTATTTAAGGTGAGCTTATTGCGCCTTTATTCGATTGATTTTTGTCTCGTGTTTTATGATTTTTTTTTTGCTTTGACAGGTGTGGTTGAGTGAACCATCACAACAACTCTTTTCTCAATTTGCTCCAGTCATTAAATGAATTTCACATCAATTTTTATGACAAGTTTCCATGGAAATTTTCTTTAAAATAATAAAACATACAATCTAAAAGTTAATGAAATATTTACAAGACCAAAAAGTAAAATAGACATACATAAAAGAGAAACATAGCAAGAAAAACATATGTACAAAGTAAAATATATATATACAAGCAAATATAACAAAAATCATAACAAATCCTATAACATAAATGTACAAATGTTATAAAAACACTTTATTAAAAAAACATAACAAAACATTAAAACATAACATATGTACAAACTAAAACATAACATATAACACTATAAAAAACACAACGTAACAAAAAAATAAAACATAATAAAATTAATGTAATAAAAATGAAATTTTCCATGTATAAAACTTGTTCATGTGTGAAATATTGAAGTGAAAACCATTTCATAATCTGCCATGAGGAGTGTGAGAAATAAGAACGTGGCTGGCAGTGAAGCGTTTTACGCATGGGAGGTGAAGCGTGTTTGTTGTATCATCTCACTGGGCAGAGTTTTCATGTGTGAAAAATGAAATGTGTTGAAACATTTTGACTAGGCAGCGTGAATGCATTTGCCAGGTGACTTGAACCACACTGAAAGGAGGAGATTCAATCTGCATAAATATGTTTTACTGCCAGAACGACTTCCTCCTTCAACTCAGTCACAACAACAACATACTCTGGAGCCAAGTGCTAGCAATGCTCGCACCGTGACGCATAAAACTCGTAGCAGTTTTTGCTTGAAGTTGGATTTGTTTCAATGATTTGCAAGATCTCAAGGTAGTAAGTAAAAACCATTTTTTTACGTAACCTGGAAAATGAGGCTGTAAAGAACCCTAAAAATCTCCCAATTGGTTACGAATTTTTAGGAAATCGCTCACAGTAAGCATAATTCATCCTGTTCTGAAAATAAACCAATGTTTTTTTTTTCCTGAGATTCGTTTTCATTTGGTCACAAAATGCATTTTAAAAATGACATTTTTAAAGTTGAGGAAATTCACCAAGATGCACAATCGGAAAAACAAAATTGCTTGTTTAAAGAAAGAAGATGCAGAATCCAGGTAGTTGGAGGGTTCGTCCTCTGAGTCGCAAGGTTTAGAGGCAAGCTGAGGGGGAAATAGCATGGAAATTACAAACGAACAGACAATTTTCAAGATCAGCCAGATTTCAGAAAGTTCTTGCAGTGTACTGCTGCAAATTCATCCCCACACTATCAATGTCTCTGTTTCCTACACCACAGGTGTTTTGGATGAACGGAATTGCTCTATTATGGATTCCTTCCAGGAGTGTTACACATTTGACATCTCTCATTGATTTGTTTGGTTCAACAGATTGCAGTGCTAATTATGTGTGGGGCCGGTTATTAGGTAAAGCTATGACTGTTTCTCTGCAAGTCCCGACTTCCCCCTTACATGAACCATTGGGAGTTGCAACCTCAGTGGTTCATGTCACTATGACATATTATTCCTTCTTCCCCCCTCTAGGAAATGCATAATCAAGGTTACCAGATGGAGGATTCAGTGGCTGCACTGTTGCTTCCTCTGTTGTAGAATGTAGAATGCCCGTAGAGCCCAGATTAGAACTTGGCAGCGGGCATGATGGTGGGAATGGCGACACTAAGGTGCATCCTAGTAATTATAGAAGGCATCTTATTAGTATTGTGTGAAGGCTCACTAAGGTATTGCAGGGAACAGGAGATGGAGATTTGTTGCTTCAACAAACTAAAAGGGCAAACAAAATGTTGCAGTGGCTTCAAGCAAGATTTTTTTTTATGATGGACTTTTTGAATTTGGATTTCAAGCTAATGCAATTTGTTTTTTTATTGGTCGTGCGAGAGCCTAAATTGTTAATTTCTCAATTCTCTTGAAAAAAAGAATTGATAATTTTTATTTAAAAGTTTATATTTCCCTTATTAAAAACATGAATTTTTATTGATTTATGAAAAATATTTTTAGCAAATGGAGACAAAAACATTGCAAACCCTGAAAACGTTTATAGACATCCTACTTTCTGATCCTTGAGATCGTGCAAAAACGTAGGAGGAGAGCATACTTATTCGAGATTGAAAATATCATCCTACTTACTCTATACTAATTGAAAATTACAAACAATTACGTGTAATTAGATTTCCAATCTAACCATTCACGCAATAGTAGGAAAAATATATTCATTTTCAATTTTTCAATTTTAAAATGAAAATATACAAGGATGATCCAATCTAGTTTTTGTGATTGTGATTTCATGAAATAAGAACAAAAACGAAATTGATATAACTTGATATTTGCTTGAAACCCTTGAAACCATCATTCGATAAGGCTTTCATAGGCATGATTTCTACTCTAATTCAGATCTTGTTGCAACTTCTCTTTGTCCTCCTCAATCTCTTGTTCGAATAATTGTTCCTCATCATATGTACAAGATTCTTCGAATGTTGATTCGTTGTTTTCTTCTGGAGGAGTAGTTAAGCTTTTCGCTGTTGTCAAGATCTCTTCCTTGCAAGAAGAGGAGATCCTGACTCTTGCTAGGATCTGAGTGAGTTCTTCCAAACTTATAATCATCATTCATACATGATTACATCTGGTTTTTTATTGTGTTTTTGTTTTTATTTTTATTTTTTAGTGAATGGGGGTTTTTGATTTGTGGATGTTTTCTATATGCAAATGCAAAATAAACTTAAATGGAAATGCCTAAATGAAAATGACCTTAAATGAAATATGCTTCCTAAACAATCCTCCTAACTAGCTTACATCAATGTTTGCTTCCCTAGCAATGATGCCAAAATGTAGGGTGATTTAATTGTATCCTAAATTCATGTCATTTAATTTGTCAACCCGATGGGTTCGTAAACTTGGAAGAAAACCAAAATATATGGGACCTCAGATGAAACTGTTGTAGGAAGTTTGTTTAGCATGGAAATTCAGTTTACAAATCTAAACTATTTTGAATAGAAAAGATTCAGATCTATTTTATGAAAGCATATAAATGATTGGTCAATGAGATTAGTCTATTTTAGAAGATGGAGAAGAGGCTCTTGTTCAAGGGTCCTAGTTTTCCTTCCACATTTCTTCTATAATAACATTCCCAAACATTTAAGAAAGCATGATGAAATGTAACTATGAAAGCATATAAATTTAGTCTAGGAAAGCATATAAGAAAGTGAATCTTGATTCCATCTAGTCCTAGTTCACGGAGAAGAGGCTCTTTTCTAAGAGTCCTCCTTCCCCATCCAAACTAATTACTGAAAGGAGATCAATCTTCACACAACAAAACATGGCCATAACATGAATTCATACTGAAATTATCTACAAGTATTTACAACAAAGAAATAAGATGAACATCGAGAATTAAAACTAGTATATTCACAATTATGAACATTACTCTACAACAAAGTGTACTTAGCTTGGTATGGGGATCTTTCCATTCCTCAATGAGAACACATGAACAACTATCACACCTTAAGATTCAAACAACACCCGTAACTCATAATTTGGGAGAAAATGATATTATTCATGCTGAATGAACAATCATAAATCTGATGCTAATGAATAACTAATAACTTTTCTTTTCCTTTGAAGGATGTTCCTCTAATTTATACATGAATTAGGGATATCTACTCAATAAATGTAGATTCCTTAAATATCTACTAGATCCATACTTGTCTCAACTTATCCCTAAATACTAGATACAAATCCTATGACACATCAATATCTCCATGATCTTTCTCCTTAGGATATGGTCCACCTCTTGAGTTGAAATTCGAATTTGTGCATTGGAGGCCACATAAGGGTGCCTTGGAAACTTCCAAATGATTTACACATGTTATCAAACTCAAACCACTTTTAGGTATAAGCAAATACATGTTTTTTTCTAACTTCTAATCATAAATTCACTCTAAATACATGAAATTAATAACTTTGGAAAATGTAAATGTGAACTCATGTAGTAATGATAATGTAGGGTTATGTAATGATAATGTGATGGAATGAGGTGACAAAATGAGTATAAAGGTGAAAAATAGAGTGAAAGTGAATGTTAATTTGGCAGCCCAACACTCCTTGTGCAGAGAGGTGAAGCAAGAAACTCCACTGAGGTACTGTCTAGGCTCACTCGCAGTGGAGCAATGTTTGTGTTCTTGCGTGACTTAGCTGGGGTACTTTCCAGGTATGTTTTCAGCGGACAAACACAAAATATGAAAAACTATACTCTGAAAATATTAAGCTCGCGAGCCAAATTACCCTTCCTGATTTGAAACACTGTGATCTGGCTGAATCTTGTGTTGTGTTCAACTAAGTTGGTACAAGGTGAACTGTGTCCATCCATGGGGCAAGTAAGGAAGCTGAAGTAATTTGCATAACAAATCAATACTCCCCAAAAGGCCAAGGCACACACTAAAAAATGAACCAAAACAGAGAATTTGGTATTCAATCATTGTGTCACCAAGCGTTGTAGCGACTACAACACCCTCCAAAATTTTGGCTTGCATCCAAATTTTGGAGCCTTCCTTGGTTTTTCCTTTGAAGGTTCCAAACACTCGAGCCTACCCCATGAGCTCTTGTGAATTTTTTCACCCTTTTGCTTGTTTGACTAGCGGTCATCTTTTGGCATATTGATTGCTTTGTCATGCTTGTGATCTTATTCTGGTGAGTTTGAAGGTTTGTCTTTGTGTGTTTGGGTTGTCTTCGCTATGTGAACATCCGTCGTACTCACACACAAAGTTGTAAGCACTGTCACACAAGTGTTGTCATGGTCGTCCAAAGGCCTATCTCAATTGGTGCGCTTGTCACTCTTAGCTCTAAGACAGTCTCACCAAGGGCATGTTTTGTCTTGTTGTACTGATGATTTGTGTGTTGAATTTTCTAAGTCTATCCATTAGAAAAATAATTTGTATTCTGATGGTTTATTTCTTCTACCTTTTTAAAAATAAAACAAGTTATTTCATACATTAAATACCGAAATAAACACAATACAGTCACAAAATCTACAGATCATCAACTGAAAGAAAATAAGCACACAAGTGACACCATTATTTTCGGACAAATGTTCCCGGAAAAACCCAGTGTGGGAAAACCGGTGCAGCTATTCAGAGGGTTGTATTATTATGCAGTCTATCTGAGTACAACAAGGTACCTAATCCAACTCACCTGACAGAGAAAAATACACAGCAACAATACCTCTATATCTAGAAACAGGTATTCAAAAAACCTGTCCCACGAAACCCTCTCGAGCACAACTGAAGCTCAGTGCTGGCCCTTCTGGTCTCTGCGTCAGCCTCCTACTGACTTGCATTAGCCCCAGGACCCTCTCCATCAGCCCTCTGAGGCACTGTGCAACCTTTGGGAGCCTCTGCGTCACTCCCTCTTCCCTCTGTGTGGATGACACAATCTCTCTAGGCTTTGCGTTACCTCTGTTGAGCTCTGTGTAGCCTGGACTGACTACTGCTCTCACTCTCTTTGCTTCTGTGTTGGTCTCCCAGTATTATCCTTGCCTCTCTGCCTCATGCTCACTACCCCTCACTACTGATCACTAATTCAAGTTTTCTTAGCAACCCCGCTCTAGCAAAATGAATGACTGATCACTCTGGTGTATTCTCCAACTAACCCTCAAGCCTCCTCTTATATCTTATACTTTTATCGTTGGTCTTTCAACGTCCGAGATTAAATCTCTAATCAATAGCTAAGATTAGATTTGTCTTGATCCATGACTTTTGGAACCTTCTAACCCAGCTTTATATTAATACCCATTAATATTTTATTTTTCCTAAGTTTAGACTTAGGAACAACATTAAAAATATTAATTATTTTAATATCTCCCAAACTGGGTACAATTTGTCCAAACCATTTATGGGTCTTGGAGATCTCATGTGCTTTAGCCTCACCACCAATTTTCATGGCTAGAGCACATCCAATGCTACCCAAAATCAACACTTCCTCTTAGCGAGGACTATGCTCTAGTAATACTCCTCACTGAGTATCACACTGATTATCCGGCACCGTTCCCTGTGTTGATGCTATCATGTTAGGCCTCCTTGCCCAACAACCTCTGCATTGCTACATCATGTACCGCTTCCCATTGCTCTGCCACTGCCATTGCTGCATCCATATGACAACTCCCTCTGCATCTGTGTTGTTGCTGGTCCATCCTCCCAGCACTGCATCTGCACTACATCCCCTCTCATCATGCTACATTGTGATACTGCATACTGCTACTACATTGCAACTTAGTTACTGAGAAGTAAGTAACTGATCCACCCAACTTCTAACATCCCTGTCAGGCTAGAAACACTCTCGATGTTGAAGTTCCCTCTACCGCTAACAAGTGTTCCCTCTATTGACCTCTGCGTTGCTATAGTAACTCCTTACATCTCGCATCATTACACATCTCTTTGTGCCATCCTGCACTGGTGCAACACTCTCGTGCCTCTCGCACTTTTGCATCTTGCTAGCCTCGCGTTGCCCGGGGACTCCTGTACTGTAGCACTCTCTGTCGCTTCATCCGCATCCCTCTCTACCAACATCTGCCAATCCTGCTACTCTCTCTTTGGGGTTCCCTTAGCAAGGTATAATCCAAGAGGTTGGGTACCTCAAGGATCCTGCCCCTCATCACTTGTAGTCCTCTTGACTACAGCTTCATGTTTCCCCACTTCTTCTCAAGTGGCACATGAGCACTCATGGCACAATTGTCATCCTCCTTGACTTATTTCTCTGCCCTTGCTGGTGCTGCCTTCGAGTTAGAAGCCTCTCCCTTACTCTTCTTCCTCGGACATTGGTTCGTAAAATGAACCAGTTCCCCACAATGGAAGCACTTGACCTTGGAGAGGTCCTTCTTCTTCCTCTTCTCCTACTTTCCCGCAGATGCTAGAGTCAAATCCTCTTATTCCTCCTCCTTCATCATGACCCTTTTGTCACTACTCCTCGCCTTGGTCAGTCATCTGATCTCTTCTTGACGAAGAGTTGCCCACAGTTCTTCCCAATCCGGAAGACTCATCCTGCCGAGTATGCTCTGGACAAATACCTCCCAATCCTCATAAACTACTTTAAGTGCAGTCCTCACCATAAATTTCTCATCTGGCATGGACCCTATGAAAGTTAGCTAGTCACGAATCTCCTTCAACTGATTGAGGAAGACATCTATCTGCTCTCCCTTCTGCATCTGGTATGCCCTTAGCTGATTCTCCAAGAGCATCTTCCTCTGTAAGGAAGTAGGCTAGTACAATGTCTTCAAAGCATCCCACATCTCCTTTGTAGTTTCCTTCTCAGAAATATGTGGTACCACATGATCCTTGACCCCATCATGGATGATGCACTTTGCCTTACCCATTGCCTCCTCGTACCTATCATTTGTTACTGGGTCAACTGGGATAGCCATAGTTCTTAAGGCGAAGCCCTTCATTCGATGTCTCTCTAGAATGGACAAGATCCTGGCCTTCCAGACCACAAAGTTGGACGCTCCATCCAGCCTGTCCTAATCTCTCAACCCATTCATGGACATCTCACTTCTCTTCTGTTGACTCCTCCAAGTCTCTTTACTTCTCGCTTGGAAGTTCTCAGTTCGACTCCTACTGAGTCTCTCTACTTCTCATCTAGAAGTTCTTAGTTCGACTCTTACTAAGTCTCTCTACTTCTCGTCTGGAAGTTCTCGGTTCGATTCTTGCTAAGTCTCTCTTCTTTCCATCTGGAAGATCTCTTCTGGACTCCCTCCAACTCTTGGTTTCCCTCGTGGAAATCCTTTTTCCAACTCTCAAGTTGCTCCTCTCTAATTGTCTGTGCAACTGCAACACTGATCCAGATTCCTTGGCTAAAAATCTGCCTCGGCAACAACTCTCTCCACCTTGGTATTGCCTTGTTAGGTATTGTTATGACCACAATACCCCACCAGCTTCACTCCCGCAAACTACCCACAACTTGCTTCGCCCCAACAACTGAAGGATTGAGCCTCTTAGCTCGGTGCAATCTTCACACCAACAAAAAATATCGCTTAGCCAATTGCATCGACCCTCTTGGCCTCTGTGTGAGCCTATTTCTACCCTCCTCAACCTCTGGGCTAACCTCTCTTAGGCCTAGACTGATGATGTAGTTCCGATGTTTCAACCCTTCCTCTGTCACTTTCTGCAAGGATTAGCTCTATCACTCGGGATAACTGAATCTACTGCAAATGCTCTGCTCAGTTGATGCCTTCAACTTTCCTGTGATCTACAACCACGCTCTGATACCATGTTGAACTTTCTAAGTCTATCCATTAGAAAATTAATTTGTATTCTGTTGGTTTATTTCTTCTACTTAAAAAAAAAAAAAACAAGTTATTTAATACATTAAATACTGAAATAAACAAAATACAATCACAACATCTACAGATCATCAACTGAAAGAAAACAAGCACACAAGTGACACCATTATTTTTGGACAAATGTCCTCAGAAAATCCAATGCAAGAAAACTGGTGCAGCTATTCAAAGGGTTATATTATTATCCAGTCTATTTGAGTACAACAGGGTGCCTAATCCAACTCACCTGACAGAGAAAAATACACAGCAAAAATACCTCTTTATCTAGAAACAGGTATTCAGAATACCTATCCCATGAATCCCTCTCCAGCGCCAGTAAAGCTCAGTGCTGACCCTTTTGGCCTCTGTGTTAGCTTCCTGCTGACTTGCTTCAGCCCCAGGACCCTCTATGTCAGCCCTTTGAAGCACTGCGTAGCCTCTGGGAGCCTCTGCGTCACTCCCTCTACCCTCTGCATGGATGACGTAGTCTCTCTGGGCTTTGCGTTGCCTCTGCTAGATTCTATGTTGGATGGATTGATTGCTGCTCTCACTCTCTCTACTTCTGTGCTGGTATCCCAATATTGTCCCTACCTCTCCACCTCGTACTCACTGCCCCTCATTGGTGATCACTGATTCAACTTTTCTTAGCAACACCGCTCTAGCAAAATGAATGAATGATCACTCTACTGTATTCTCCAACTGACCCTCAAGCCTCCTATTATACTTTTGTTGTTGGTCCTTCAACAACCGAGATTAAATCTCTAATCAATGGCTAAGATTAGATTTGGCTGGATCCATGACTTTTGCAACCTTCTAACCCAATTTTATATTAATACCCATTAATATTTTATTTCTCCTAAGTTTAGACTTAGGAACTCCATTAAAAATATTAATTATTTTAATATCTCCCAAATCGGGTACAATCTATCCAAACCATTTATGGGTCTTAGAGATCTCATGTGATGTATCCTCTCCACGATTTTTCATGGCTAGAGCACATTTGATGCTACTCGAATCAACATTGTGGTGTCCTGTCGTCGTAGTAATGCTAAGTGTGTGATCACAATGTCAAGTTGGTACAAGTTCACTTGCTTTCAACACCTAGCCATTTCCCTGAAAATTTGTTCGACCGATCAACCCTCTTCCACCAGACCCTATCTGAGTTGCACTATGTAGTCTCAACCCTTAGTGACCTTGCTCTACTGCCTGGAATTGTTCAGTGCTTGAGGTTGTCCTCCAGGTCAGCTGCACTATGCAATATCAAAGGTGAGAAGCTTGACTACGTCCCAGAACGATGCATAAAACTACCTCCATGTCCAAACTGAACTCGACATTTCTCAAGCATAGTCATCAAGCCTCCTTTTGCCTGCCAGAAGCTTGCACTGTGTAATCTTAGAGGTGAGAAGCCTGACAACCTCCCAGAACGGTGTAGAAAACTACCTCCATGTCCAAACTGAATTGCGCATTTCTTAAGCATAGTCATCAAGCCTACTTTTGTCTACCGGAATCCTACACTACACTAAGACCTGGGTCTACACTTTTCTCCAAAACTGTGCAGACATGCCCAACTAGCCCTCTGTTGCCTTGGTCTGCACTGTTCTCCAAAACTGCATAGACATGCCTAGCTGGCCCTCTACTGCCTTATCCTGCACTTCTTTCAGAAACTACGTAGACATGCCCAGTTGATCTCCTGCTGCCTTGCTCTGCACTACCTTTAGAAACTATGCAGACATGTTTGGTAGTCCCACTACTGCCTGTCCTACATTGTTTTGGAAAACCGCGCAGTCATGCTTAGCAGTTCCCTTGCAGCCCAGTCATGCCTTTGCTCTTGAAAACTACATAGAATTTCCTAGCAGGTCCCTTGCATTCATGTCTTACCTTCCCTCCAGGAACTGCACAAAAATACCCCTTAGGGTCCCACCTTGTAGCTGCCACTGGTGTCCTTCACTGTGTAATTCTACCTCCAAGTGGCCAAAGCATAATTTTTCCTGACATTATAGGCTATACTGCCTGAGTTCCTCATTCCAACCTGAGTTGCGATCTGCGATGTCTCAATGAGTTTTCCTCCCTCCCTGTTACATGAAACATAAGAATAATGCATCATGCTAAACTAGGAGGTTTTCGATTTGATGTCATCCCGCCATGAGTGAATTGCAGGAACTGGTACATTGATAGATCATGGCGAGACGAAAAATGAGATGAATAAGGAGTGCACATTTTAGAAGACTTGCTTGCAGCTAGACGAATGTACCAAGCACATCAAGCAAGAAGAAAGAGGAAAACATGCACAAGAACATCAATCAAGGCCAAGACCATCGAAGACCTTGCAACACTATGCCATGCGGAGGAGAAGACAAAGCACACCAAGAGTACATCCATCACCTAGCAGCGTATCAACTTGACATGGACACCATAGTCAGCTAGTACATGTCAGCAGTGTTAGGTCGAGTTGTGTCATGAGTGGTATTGGCCACATCACCACTATGGGACATATCCATTGTAACTCAATGTAATGTAAAGTGAAGCCCAATGGACGCACACAAGAAGTTGAGGACTCATGTCAGTTGAAAATTCATGGGAAGTTGAATGGTTATGAGGGTAGTCCAAGGGTTACTAGGGTCAAGCATCACCCTTGGCTATATATAGCCCTCTCATTGTATGAGTAAAGAATTTTTACTTTGGCTCCTCCCACATAGCCTTGAGATATTGTAGTATGTTCTTTGACAAGTGAGGAATGGCTCCATTATCCCACTACTGCGACTAGTGATGTATGGTGTCCAAATGTGTCTTGGGGCTATTGCTTAATTCAAAAGCCTATTAAGGCAACCACGTTTTCACACATGTTTTGTAGATGTTTGTAAGACTACTCTTTAAACATGTGTAATGCATGTTTGCTTAACCTGTACTAAGATAGTTGAACTACTTTGGTTATTTTAGTACTCACATTGTTGAAGATGTGTTGTCTTGTTTATCAATTTTGTCTCGTTCTTGTAGAATACTCTGTAGGACATTAGATAGACCATTCTTGTTTATTGGTTATAATGACCATCACCTCCATGCAGACTACTCTGCTGGATGGTGTACGTGTTTTCCCTTGCACTTTGGTTTTAACATTGTCGCATCTGTTGTGGACTACTCAGTTGAATGTTGGATAAACCCTTGTTGGCTTGCGTGTGTCTCTCCCTGGGTGGTACTATTACCTCTCATCTAGAAACTCACTTTAATCTCTCCCATTACGATAAGAGAACCCAGACACAAGTTATATTACGCACTCAGTAGGCATACTCACCTCGCTTTTTGAAGATACAAGCATAACACTCTCATGTGCTGAACAACAAGAGCTAAGGCAAATCTCTCAGATAATAACAACCAGACCATCTTACTAGATGGGAATCCTACACCAAACGGTGTGAGGTATATTTGGGACATCATTCCAAGGATATCCCCTGAATGTTGGCATGTCCAACACCATCAACAGTACACAACAAGTTTTATTTCATTTGCTATAGATTTTCTATGGGGATAGATCTGAATTTTGAAATAGTTTATATTTATTTCAAATTAGATTTGATTTAGTTTAGGGTTACTTACTCTTATTTATATTTAGATTTAAACTTTTAAAATTTCTCATTTGGATTTTAATTTTTCGAATTAAAATAATAATAATAATAAAAAAAAAGAACAACAACAACAACAACAACATAGACTTTATTAAGATTCGAGTTATTTATTTAGGTTGGATTTTTTAATTTAGGTTAGATTTATATTTTATTTTTGTTAATTTTCATAGTGTTCTATGTTGCTATAATCACTTTAAACAATTTCTTCAATCACCCCAATATCAAACAAGCAATTATAAATAGGACAGTAAACAATAAGTGCACAATAGAAGATAGCCAAGCACAATGAGACACAACAACCAGTTAAAGTCAAAGCTTTGACTTCCAAAATCGACCAATCCAAAATAAGTCAATGATGAGAGAGAAACTCAAATTTGGTCAAAGATACTAGTCTACAAAATTTCATCCTGTGGAGGAACAGTCAATAGAAGTCAACGATCTTCCCTAACCAATCAAATCCAACATTCAAACTTTCAAAAAAAATTTGGTCAACCCAACAATAAATTTGTCCTTTCTTCCTCAGTCAAAATCAATCAAAACAACAACAAAATTCTTGTTCAAAAGAGAGAGAAAATCTTATGTTTGAGTTGTGGTCAAACCCTAGTCAACCCTGCAATCAACCTTAGGAAAAATGTTGAGAAATTTTTTCTCAAATTCCTCCTCCATTTGGCCTCCCAAAATAGAAATAAATTTGGTCAAAATAGAGTCAAAATTCCCAAGTCAACATTGGTCAACAAAAGCCTCTCTCTCCTCCTTCGCATGTGTGAAGAACCCCTACGGTTTCTCAGATCAAATTGACCCATTTGATGTGATGTGTGATGTGATGATGAGTCTCCAAATGGGATAACCGAATGTCTATTTATATGAGACTTTGGAGGGGTCATTTCCCTTAATGGGGCCTGTTACCCACCACCTATGGGTTGTATTCACAGGAGAATTTTCTTCTCCTAGTTAGTCCTCAGTTAACAGCCAATAGCCCCGAGATAGCTCGTGTGCCATTTTCTACGCCACTTGAACTTGCCATGTGGTCCCTCACCCATCTGTTATGAATGTATGTTTGAAGGTTGGCCTCTGGATCCCAAAGATATGGCTTTTCATTGGTATAGTTGAGTAATTGTCCTTACTTTTCATCGACACTTTTGGCCATGAATTGGTGGGAATATTTGACGGAAAGAATGTGTTAGGTTTGTATTCTTGTCTCCATTTCCCGATTTCATGGTTAGATTTATATCCTAGTCCCGTGGAATCTCCTTTACTGGCCATTAGCTTTAGAGTTGGCGCTACATGTGAAATCCTGATTTTGGTTGTGTGGTCCCACTTCTTGACACCACCTACATTACTCCCTTTCCACTCATTTGAGCCCCATTCATCTCTTTCTCCATTCGGGTCCACATGTGTCCACTGGGTCCACGCAAGGTTAGCCTCCCCATCCCCTTCCCCTTGTCGACACCTTAGGTTGGGCCTAGAACAATGCCCCAGAGGTTGATGTAACTAGAAAGAGAATGAAAAATCATAATTTGGCCACTCTCAATAGGAAATGTACCACAAAATCCAAAAGGTGGCTAGGGCATACAAATTTAGCACGTGGGTAAAAGCCAAGCATGAGCTCTACCCATTATCTATGGCCATCACCATGGTTCTAAAAGGTGCAAAAAACTACCTCCATGTCCAAACTGAACTGTGCAGTTCTCAAGCACAGTCATCATGCCTCCTTTTGTCTATTGGAAGCCTACACTACATTGAGACATGGGTTTGCACTTTTCTCCAAAACTGCTTAGACATGCCCACCTGGCCCTATGCTGCCTTTCTCTGCACTGTTCTCAAAAACTACGCAGACATGCCTAGTTGGCCCTATATTTCTTTATCTTGCACTTCTTTCAGAAACTGCGTAGACATGCCTAGCTGATCTCCTACTGCCTTGCTCTGGACTGCCTTCAGAAACTGTGCAGATATGTGTAGCGGTCCCACTGCTGCCTGTCCTACATTGATTTCCAAAACTGCGTAGTCATGCTTAGCAGTTCCATTGCACCGCAGTCATGCCTTTGCTCTTGAAAACTATGTATAATTTCCCAGCATGTCCCTTGTAGTCATGTCTTGCCTTCCCTCTAAGAACTGCACAAAAAATGGCCCTCAGGGTCCCACCTTGTAGTTGCCACTGGTGTCCTTCATTGTGTAATTCTGCCTCCAAGTGGCCACTGTGTAGTTTTTTCTGACAGTGTAGGCTATACTCCCTGAGTTCCTCATTCCAGCCTAAGTTGCAATCTGTGCTGTCTCAATGAGTTGTCCTCCCTCCTTGTTACTCGAAACACGAGAATAATGCATCATGCTAGACTAGGAGGTTTTCGATTTGATATCATCCTGTCATGAGTGAAGTGCAGGAATTGGTACACTATTAGATCATGGCGAGATGACAAATGAGATGATCAAGGAGTGCAAATGTTAGAAGACTTGCTTGCAGTTGGACATACATACCAAGCACATCAAGCAAGAAGGAAGAGGAACACATGCACAAAAACATCAATCAAGACCAAGACCATCGAAGACCTCACATCACTATGCCATGTAGAGGATAATATAAAGCACACCAAGAGTATATCCATCACCCAGCAATGTATCAACTTGACATGGACACCATAGTCAGCTAGTACATGTTAGCAGTGTCATGTCGAGTTGTGTCATGAGTGGTCTTGGCCAGATCACCATTATGGGACATATCCATTGTAACTCAATGTAATGTAAAGTGAAGTCCAATGGATGCACACAAGAAGTTGAAGAGTCATGTCAGTTGAAAATTCATGGGAAGTTGAACGGTCATGAGGGTAGTCCAAGGGTCACTAGGGTCAAGCATCACCCTTGGCTATATATACCCCTCTCATTGTATGAATAAAGAATTTTTACCTTGGCTCCTCCCACATAGCCTTGAGATATTGTAGTCTGTTCCTTGACAAGCAAGGAATGGCTCCATTGTCCCACTACTGCGACTAGTGATGTATGGTGTCTAGATGCTTCCTGGGATTTTTACTTAATTCAAAGGCCTATTAAGGCCAACACGTTTTCACGTATGTTTTTTAGATGTTTGTAAGACTACTCTTTAAACATGTGTAATGCATGTTTGCTTAACCTGTACTAAGATAGCTGAACTACTTTGGTTATTTTAGTACTTACATTGTTGAAGATGTATTGTATTGTTTATCAATGTTGTCTCATCCTTGTGGAATACTCCATAGGACATTAGCTAGACCATCCTTGTTTATTGGTTATAACGACCATCACCTCCATGTGGACTACTCCACTGGATGGTGTACATGTTTTCCCTTGCACTTTGGTTTTAGCACTGTCGCATCTATTGTGGACTACTCAGTTGAATGTTGGATAAACCCTTGTTGGTTTGCGTGTGGCACTCCCTGGGTGGTACTATTACCTCTCATTTAGAAACTCACTTTAATCTCTCCCTTTATAATAAGAGAACCCAGACACAAGTTATATTACGCACTCACTAGGCATACTCACCTCGCTTTTTTAAGATACAAGCATAACACTCTCATGTGCTGAACAACAAGAGCTAAGGCGAATCTCTCAGATAATAGCAACTAGACCATCGTACCGGATGGGACTCCTACACCAAACGGTATGAGGTATAGTTGGAACTTCATACCGGGGATATCCCCTGAATGTTGGCATGTCCAAGACCATCAACAGTACGCAAGAAGTTTTATTTCATTTGCTATAGATTTTCTATAGGGATAGATTTGAATTTTGAAATAGTTTATATTTATTTCAAATTAGATTTGATTTGTAGATTTGATTTAGTTTAGGGTCACTTACTCTTATATTTATATTAGATTTAAACTTTAAATTTTCTAATTTGGATTTTAATTTTTCGAACTAACAAAAAAAAAAAAAAAAACCTAACTTAGACTTTATTAAGCTTTGAGTTATTTATTTAGGTTGGATTTTTTAATTTTTATTTTAATCTAGAATTAAAAGTTTAAAATTAGATTTAAATTTTAAGATATCTTTTTATTTAAAGTTAGATTTTATTTTGGTTTAGATTTAAATTTAGATTAGATTTAAAAAAAAGAGATTTAGGTTAGATTTATATTTTATTTTTGTTAATTTTCATAGTGTTCTATGTTGTTATAATCACTTTAAACAATTTCTTCAATCACCCCAATAACAAACAAGCAATTATAAATAGAACAATAAACAATAAGTGCACGATAGAAGATAGCCAAGCACAATGAGACACAACAACCAGTTAAAGTCAATGCTTTGACTTCCAAAATCGACCAATCCAAAATAAGTCAATGATGAGAGAGAAACTCAAATTTGGTCAAAGATACCAGTCTACAAAATTTCACCCTGTGGAGGAACAATCAATAGAAGTCAACAATCTTCCCTAACCAGTTAGATTGAACATTCAAACTTTCGAAAAAAGTTCGGTCAACCCAACAATAAATTTGTCGTTTCTTCCTCAGTCAAAATCAGTCAAAACAACAACAAAATTCTCGTTCAGAAGAGAGAGAAAATCTTATGTTTAAGTTGTGGTCAAACCCTAGTCAACCCTGTAATCAACCTTAGTGAAAATGTTGAGAAATGTTTTCTCAAAGTCCTCCTCAATTTGGCCTCCCAAAATAGAAAAAAATTTGGTCAAAATAGAGTCAATGCCCAAGTCAACGTTGGTAAACAAAAGCCTCTCCCTCCTCCTTCGTATGTGTGAAGAAGCCCTATGGTTTCTGAGATCAAATCGACCCATTTGATGTGATGTGTGATGTGATGATGAGTCTCCAAATGGGATCAACGAATGTCTATTTATATGAGACTTTGGAGGGGTCATTTCCCTTAGTGGGACCTGTTACACAACACCTATGGGTTGTATTCATAGGAGAATTTTTTTCTCCTAGTTAGTCGTTAGCTAGTAGTCAACAACTCTGAGATAGTTCGTGTGCAATTTTCTACGCCACTTGAACCAGCCATGCGGTCCCTCACCCATTTGTTATGAATGTATGTTTGAAGGTAGGCTTCCCGACCCCAAAGATATGGCTTTTCATTGGTATAGTTGAGTAATTGTCCTTACTTGTCATCGACACTTTTGGGCATGAATTGGTGTGAAGATTCGACGGAAAGAGTGTGTTAGGTTTGTACTCTTGTCTCCATTTCCCAATTTCATGGTTAGCTTTGTATCCTAGTCCTGTGGAATCTCATTTACTGGCCATTAGCTTTAGAGTTGGTGCTACATGGGAAATCCCAATTTTGGTTGTGTGGTCCCACTTCCTCACACCACCCACATTACTCCCTTTCCACTCATTTGAGCCCCATTCATCTCCTTTTCCATTCGGGTCCACATGTGTCCACTGGGTCCACACAAGGTTAGCCTCCCCCTCCCCTTCCCCTTGTCGACACCTTGGGTTGGGCCTGGAACGATGCCCCAGAGGTTGATGCAACTAGAAAGAGAATGAAAAAGCATAATTTGGCCACTCTCAATAGGAAATGTACCACAAAATGCAAAAGGTGACTCGGGCATACAAATTTAGCACGTGGGTAAAAGCCAAGCATGAGCTCTACCCATTATCTATGGCCATCATTGTGGTTCCAATGGGCCCTAGATGATCCCCCTCCATCACTAAGGAACCCATGATTGTCCCAACCCATGGTGGGCGATGAACTGCGTCACCTTAAGGGGGTATTCACTGCTACATGTTACAGATCATGCTCTCCATCCCCTAGACCCCTAAGTAGTTATGAAGAAAAATCAATCAAAGGTAAAAGGCATATGAAGAAGCGTGGAAAAAAAATGTCGGGGTAACTCATGTACCACACTTTTCTCCCTCCTACACTCATATATCCAGGTGTGGGCTTCCCTTATTATAGCTACCCTTGCACCTTGACATGTGGCCTAGATGATTCCCCTGATCCCCACTCCATTCCATTATTATATCATTTGCCACCTACCTCTTAAAGGATGTACCATGGACATGCCACCCCCTTTAGAGGTTGAAACCACCTAATAGAGTCCCTTTGTAACCCCCTATTGAGCTTGGAGACACTTGTACATGCGAAAGCACACTATGGAAGGGCATGCCACCATGAAGTGCCCCATTAATCCTATGATTTATAAGCATTATTACTTGATTATTCTAATTATTTGTTATATTGGAGGGCAAGGGGACACATTGGATTTTATGCAGGATCACAAGTGGGTCATCATTTGGGTCTTGGTCTCCCTATAAGGGGTCCTAGCCCTCCATAGGGCCACATTTCCACTTGTAGGGTGAGGGTTGAGAGCCATGGGCCTCCACCATAGTAGATATTACTTCATGGATCCGCAACAGTGTCCATTGATTATTCGTGTTCCACTTTCTAGATGAGGATGATGCACATAGTCCACCATGCCCAACTGGCTCGACAGTTGCACCATACACTTGGCATATGTTCCAAGATGCCTCCCACTGTAGAGGGAGGGCTTATGTCATTACTCCAGCTCTTATAGATGGTCTACAAGCATATTCAATCCATTTGGAGACCCATGAGGATGTCCTTGTGCGCCCACACCCACTTGGGAGCACCACAGGTTCTTGATTGAAAAATAAGGGGCCAACCCATTGTCTACTATGTTTGGAGTCCGTTTTTGCATCATGGCACCCCTTGGACTTGATTAGGCTTCCTCAAAGGCCCAATGACTTGCTTTTTTGATCATTCGACCCTCTTGAGAGGTTTACCTTTACATTATTTAGTTATTTGGCGGGCTTGTCACCAAAAATTTTGTTATTATGTACATTACTCTATTTGAGGGGCTAAATTAGGCCAAACTAGCTAAATCGAATTCATTATGAGGTGTATAAATACAAGTGTGATGAATAGTTTGGATTATCATCACTTGGATTGGATCTTTCTCTCTTGTGATATTTTCACTATCCTTCTTGGAGGACGATGTTGGATGAATGGATGAATTTTGATGTTTGGATCTCTTCATTTTTGTCTTGGAGCTTCACCATTGACATATAATGATGATTGGATATACTCTTTCTTACATGTAAGTACTTTGTTAATTCTATTTTTTTACTTACTTATGTCACATGCATGTTGTTTGGGATCTTCACTATACTAGGCTGAAATTTACTACTTTTCTTATGCGAAATTGTGGAAATTTGTCTTTTTATAGCGTTGCATCATGTCGTGGGCCATGTATGAATGAGTGAATATTCCTAGATATATTTTGTTGAAATTTTATCTTGATAAGACATCATATATTGCAAATCAAAGTGTAAATACCTTGAAGAAATTGTCTCATTCCCTAACGCCATGCAAAATTCTTCTAGAGGCCTCCTTGACTAAGTGAATCCATCCCAAGCATTGGAATCTCCTTGACTCCATCTCTCCCAAAGGATTAGGCACTGATCCTCCACTGGTGATCACTCTAAATAATATTTTCTCGCCATCTCCCTTTATTTCTAGGAAAGCCTCAATAGGTGACCTAGGGCATCAAATTTCTCACTATTCACCCACTCAAAAAAAATTATCGTTTTCCCTCGGTTGTATTGTTGTGTATCTTAGAATCCCTCCAAATTTGAAGCAATTCAGATGGTGGGATCTTGAGATATTCCAAGCCCTAACTCTGAGATCGATTCTTTCCCTTCGTTTCCCTTGGCTAGTGACCTCATTGGGATCATTGCATCAAAATTAGTGAAAATGTAATGTCCCAAATCAGAAATTTTTGGAACAAGAACTTCATATAAAATTTATCATGCATTTACCAGAAGATTGTCATGTAAAACCCAAACCATAAATCTATAAATTGCACAAAATCTCATTAAAGATCACAACATGAGGAACAATGAGAAATGCAACAACAAAATCCAGCTTTATTATAGAAATTTATCCTAATACAATGGCTAGGAACGACCCTCCAAAATATATAATAACACTGAAATCAATCGCCAAACTGAACATGAAATCAATCACTACACCTATGGATTTTGAATGAATCCACCAAGGGGAGATGGGTGCTCGCCCAATATCTCTATATCACCCAAGGGTTTTAGTCCTAGGGCTACCAATGGAGTAGAGAACCAAGTTCTGAACCTCTGATAAAAGAAACAATTTCAAAACCAAGATCCAAGATGTTTCTAAATGACCTTCTCCTCCTCTTTTATAGATCTCATGGATAGATCCCCAAGCCTCTAGAAGTATATTATTTTATTATTTTATTATTATTCTACAAGTTCCTTTGTTGGATTTATCAAGTGACGTTTTAATTTCATTTAATTTCAGTTAAGTCACTTTTGGTCTTTTTTCTCTAATTAGTTATTTTTCCTTAATGAAATAACTAGTTAAAGTCATTTTTAACTAAGGAAAATGGAAAATCACCCACCATACTCTCTTTGGCCATTGGAAGTCTCTTCTTAGCATCACATCTTGTAGATCTTCTCATTCCGGTTCCAACGAGCTATTACATTGAGGTGCTCCATCAGTTAATCTCCCTCGAATGCCACCTCGAGCATAATTAATTAAGTTATGCCCAATAATAACGTTGATTTTTGAAAGTTGTTGGAATGTGACGGAATGAAAGGAAAACTATACGGATGATGGAGTATGCCAAGCGAATACCATCAAATCCCATAAAAACTCCTCAAAACTCCATTGAGACCCTTGATGACATAAACCTGCTCCACTGCCCTGACCGTCCCCTACCCTAGAAGTCCACCTTGGCTGTAATATGAAGAAGAATAAAAATGGGGACATGACAGTCCTCTGGCCCCAAAATTGCTTGCACTCAAGAAATGAAAATCTATGGATCAATCTAATGGCCCAACGCCACTGAGACTCAATGCCTGGATCCCATACAAACCACTAGTCCATGTTTTGAGACTGGTCCCTTATACATGTTGTGAAGCATATATAAAGGACTAGTCTCAAAGAAAAAACTGATATAGTCATAAATTTGTAACAATAGTAATAAACTCATATCATAGACTATAATAGATATTGCAGACCATTATCTTGTAGGAAATAAATGCATAGCAGAGTTAAATGAGAAACATGGTGTATATTAGAAAGTTGAACCTCTATTAGAGAGTATTCATCCTACAAGAAAAGATCATCATGAGGAAACCTTCAGTTTTGAAGGTGAGTACAGCAACCACTCAAGGAGGACTTAGCCCTTGCAATTTGGTCAGCTATTGTAGATGTAATCCTTGTGCCATTAGTATTTTCTGAGATTGCTAGTGATGGATTTCACCAAGAGATTGTGTGTGGCTCCCTTTAAATGACTGGAATGGGACACTTATGTAGCCCCTGGTTGACTGAATAGATGAGTTCGTTGTCCTTCTTATGTGCTGAAGAGGATAAGCCTGCATAAACAGAAATTACCCACCAACTGTATTCTACTCACAGCCAATGAGTGTAAGAGAAACATCGACCCAAAATTAATAATGGAAAACCTTCCTTGTGAATGATAGTCTCAGCTTCAGCAAAATATATGTAACTTGCCATTCTGAGAATGAGGCAATCTTCTCCTCAAGGCTTCGGTTCAGTGTGGGAATAAGGATTTTGACCTCCAGGAGTAATGAGATTCATGTCCTCTTGCCAGAACTTAATCCTACTATTTAATTTCCCCAAGCTTGTGTTCTAGAAAATAGTATAATTTGGGCCCTGGAGAATATTATAGGCATTCTTCCCAGAAGACTAATTCGACACCCTTGATTCCATCCCCAACGACTTGAATTGATGTGGATGTTGTTGCATACATCTGCACTATTACAATTTTAAATGGGGAACAACCTTGAATGGACTGTCATAGACACCCACACAATCACTGCCTTCTGTAGATATTAAACTCGGCAAAGGTATGAAGCTCTAGGTATAACAAATTTTGGTATGGCAAGCGAAATAATAATTTAACTCCATGTAATTCTCTCAATGCCCTTAATAAAATTTTGCTTTCTACCTAAAAAACAATTACTTTCTACCGTTTATCGTTTGTCCCCTATTTCAGTGACTCTATTAGAATTCTTGGTCACTACAAACCACAGGTTGATGACGTCTTCAGTCCGTGACTGTTGAGCATCAAATCCCCCCACAACATGTTTTGGCTTTCAAAGCCTAGGTTTTGGTCAAATGTATTGTACGACTTCGTGAATTGCCGGTGTAGAGCGTGAAGTATAGGTTGAGTCATAGGGTTTTCCACCATAAGCATTGTAAAGTAATGTAATGTCATGTTGGCCTACCCATGGTCCGCAGACCATGGGATTGTATAAATAGAGCAAGGCTCTAAGTTGTAAATATAGGGAAGAAAGAAAAAGAGATGAAGACGAATGGTTCGAGCATAGAGTAAGAGTCTAAGAGTATTGGGTCATAGTAGTAGGCAGAGGCTCTGTAGCTGAGTGCATAGAGGCCTAGTAGAGTCCACAACTGAGTGCGCAAACCCTTGCAGTTGAGTGCGCAGGGCAGTGTCGAGTTTGTAATCTTGATTGAAGAATAATAAAGAGAAGTTGATTCCTATTTCTGTGTATCTGCTTCTGCATTGCCTTCTTTGCATTTATAATGTTTTATTTATCGCACGCACTGATATTATTGTTGAATATGCCATAATAATCATTAATCTTACACACAAGAGTTATGTAATTAGGTAATAATAGAGTAAATAGCAAGGAACTTGGGTATACTACGGGTTGCGCCCGAGTAGGGCTACGTGGAGGCAACTTTACAGGTTGCAAAGGAATAACAAGTGCTTGTAGCGACGTGCATGTAGGGTCAAACAGCAGACCTCCAAAAGCTCATAAGACATCCCCAGGGTACGGAAACCTGGTTCTAATACCTTCCCATACTACTTCGGGTGAGACCTCAGTCCGTGCTCCTCAGACTATTGCCGAAAGGGCCAGTAGTATCGGGATTTTCTTGGCTAAATCACCTCTGAACTTGTGTTAGGCCCATACAAGCCAACAAATGGTTTCGTTGCTCGGACCGGGATCTACATAAGGGATGTCTGATGCCATTCCACTGGAATTCAACAAAGAAAGAAATTGAAGAGTGGTTGGACAAGAAGATTCACAAGTTCGCGACATAGGAAGATATAAATTTGTGAGTATCTAAGGAACAATGGTTGGAGTGCTACCTGTATACAGAAATCCATGAAATTTTCTTTGCATCCTTTCCTTTTGAGTTGTATGAGTGGATTGCGAAGTTAGTAGATAGCCAGGGAAGGTGTAGGCTCGACAACAAAATAGTGTGGACTCCGGAATTAGTGCACAGACTAGAAGCGTCAGGAGATAAGATCGCGCTAGTTGTGGATCATTGGCTTGACTGAATAATAAGAGGATTTATCACTGAGTTCCTAGTAGACACAATTGTTAGCTATAGTGAGGTGGAGAAATAGTTCCTCAAGGGACCACGAGGTAAGTATATTAAATCTTTGAACACCTAGATTAAAATTCTATTGTGTGAAAAGTGGGTTATGCGAATAAAATAATGTTTGGAACTACGCCAAGTGGGAAGATCTACAGAAGCAGAGGTAACAAATAATTAGAAACCAGTCCCTTAAGTTCACCCTCGTAGGAAAGCGAGGAAGAGCTCCCAAAAGTTTCTCTGAGAAGTGCGGTCAGTTTAATAAGGCAGCGAATTCCACATTTACCACCTCCACCCACACCACCACCCATCTCACCCTCCTCACCTCCATCTCCACCCACCCCACCTCTGCCAACACCATAGTTCAGTATGGCGAGTGCGATCAAACTACTGGTATTCAGAGGAGTGGGGAATGAAGATCCGGACCAATTTTGGTTCATGGTAAGAGCATTATGGGAAGTACAACACACCATGGATGACAATATTAGGAAGGCTACGCTAGTAAGCGCACTATAGGATCACACATTAACATGGTACATCAAGCATTCTAATGACCATCCAAACGTAGGAATCACAGAAATCCAGACTGCACTGAACAAGGAATTTAGTAGGCCAAAGTTAGAAACACAATCAATCATGGGGTTTAAGGAGATCATGATGCTCTCGGGCGAGACCCCTCGGGATTTGGACCAAATATTGAAGGGTATGATTCAAGAAGCCAACATGATGTTGACAGATGGACAACACCGCAGATGGTTTGTAGCATCTCTGACACCGCACTTGAAGACGGCGTTGTCATAGCAAAAACTTACCAACCACACTGAAGCTTTGGAGATGGCGATGAGATTCCATGAGACCGCTATATAAAACCTTGGCTTGGGAGTCCAACAAATCCACGTGCAACTGCAAAATCTATGTCTAGAAATGCAAAGTTTGAAACAGGACAAGACACCTTGGCTGGAGGCGCGCGAGGAGGTATGGTGCATAAAGTGCAAAGGCCAAGGGCACGACAAGGACCATTGTCCAGTGTTTGCAAACTACTTAGCAGGAGGAGGGCCGGTTCCGTTAAGACCTGAGGCACAGGCACGACCAAGCATAGCACCTGCATTATGGTGTGCGATTTGTTAGATAGGAGGAAAATGCACTACAGATAATTGTCATCTTTTACAGAAGTATACGCACACATCCTAGCAATTGTTTTATAATTTCTACAGGTCGATAGGCCATGATGAATGCACTTGAAGAAGCTATGAACTAATGATGGATCAGACTGCTGCCTACAGGCTACAAACTGAAATGTGAGCCCTCAACCCAAGTGCGGGAATGGTGCACACTATATTTCAAGGGCGCGGTCAAGGTTGAGGTGGAATGGGACCAGGAAGGGGTTGCGGATAGTTAATTTGTTACAATTGCGGAGGGCCAGGGCACTATGCCCACAATTGTACAAACTCGACAAGGAAATCATGTTTGTAATGTACTCAGTTTGATCATATGAGGTAGAAGACTGCCCTACATTGATAGCAAGACTATGCAAAAAAGGGGTACTCCAGTCCCCTTCGACTCAAAATTTGAAAATGATGAGATCTAAGCCGCGCGAAGAAAACCCAAATGTAAACATGATGCTCAGGAGTGGTATGACCACGGGCGATGATAAAGGGAAGCAGCTAGAAGAAAGTGGATGGCTTCGCAAGGCTCCTACAAAGGAACCCAAATTTGATTTAGAACGTGCAAAGGAGACATTTATGGAAGCTAAGAAGAGAATCACGAAGGCCTCCACCTCAGGTAGTAAGGATCAACTAGAACCAAGAATGGATCCTTCAATGATAACTACCTTTCTGGAGACATGCATGAAACTACTACACGATAGAAAATTAGTCAAAGGACTATAGGAACTTATCACTAGGTGCTCGGGGTTGGGAGAACCGTGTGTGGTCTGGAAACTTGGAAAGTATGCATTGCACACAAGAAGGGAAATGAGGTTGACTGCGCAAATCGGCAAGTATGAAGTGTTAAGAAATTTACCCAAGAACATAAATTAATTACCGAGAGGAATAAATATAAAATTAACCAGCAATAACCATAAACACATAAATACACATGTTTATCTGGGAAAACCCCAAATCCGGGGAAAAA
>APFE030885219.1:48345-68784 GCA_000404065.3 Pinus taeda
GATCACCAAGGGGTACACATGCCTTACCAGGTCTTACAGTAGTATGCCCATTTACATGCAATAATTTTGACTTCATTAATTATTATTATTTTTTTTGTTTACTGCTGCTGTGATTTTGATCCATCCTCTCAATTGTGGGCATCCTTGTTTTGTTTCTTTGTTGCCTTCGTGCCAAGTTTAACTACCTTTAATTTCTGAGATGAATCCTTGAAACCCTCGCCTGCGGTGACTTCACCAGGAAGCCTTGATCTGGATCTGGAGCGTGATAGCGTGCAATGCTTCTTGTTTGGTTGATCTATATCCATAGCATCAGCGCAACAAATCATATCCCCTTCATTCACCAAACCAAAACAAACCCTTGGCAACAAGATACGTTCTTCTCAAGCCAACTTGGCTCCGATACCAATTGTTAAGAAATTTACCCAAGAACACAAATTAATTACGGAGAATTACTGAGAGAAATAAATATAAAATTAACCAACAATAACCATAAACACATAAATACACATGTTTATCTGGGAAAACCCCAAATCCGGGGAAAAACCCAATCATAATGAAATTTCATTATCCTTGGCCAAAACCCTGGCTAATCCGCCCAAGTGAGCCTTCACCGCTCACCTCCAGGCCATGCTTTACAATGAAGTCCTTCCAGCCTTTTATAGGCTCCATTACATATAATACCACGGGCAGAATACCATGGGTGTAGAATACCATGTGCCCCAAAACCATCACTATTTAACCTCGTCAACTTTTGACTCTATCCTGAGTCAAGTTTACCTAACATGAAGTGGATAAGGTAATCCTGGATCTAGGATCGGACATGAATGTACTACCAAAACAAACATGGGAATGCATGGGAAAACCCACACTACAGTGGTCTCCTATCCAGCTGAGAATGGCAAACCAACAAAAGATCTTACCCATGGGAAGACTGCAAGGGGTAACAGTAGATATTGAAGGTGCGAGTGAGCAGACTAATTTTGAAGTGATAGAGATTGTCGATGACAGTATCCCTATCCCACACTACTACGAATAGATTGGGCCACCAAGATGAATGGAGTCATAAATCTGAAGAAATGCAAAATGACCTTTGAGAAAAAGTCACTATGCGTAGTAGTACCACTAGATCCAGCTAAAGGAGCGCGATACACTAAACCAATGCGCGACGAAGATAGTGATGACGATCTCAACTATATTTACAAGATAACTATGTGAGAACAGGATTGGGTGAATCTGACTACAGATGGTAGAATTTTGTGGGAGCGTGAAAGCTCCTACACTTCAGATTTAGATGAAGAGGTAGAACGATGGTAGAATCGGCTGCATGAAGTAAAAACGCTTAATTACAACCTGATGCTTAGATCACTGAATTGCTTGACAACAGAGGCAAGGGAGTTGCCAAAATATGATGGAGTAACAGTGGTGGATGACTTTCTGAGAAAATTTGAAAGCGCGGTACCAGAACATCAGCGATTTGATGCTCTCAAATGGGCACTAGGTGCAACTCCCGCACAATGGTGGCTTACGCATCAAGAAAGTTTTGAAGATTGGCATGGATGCAGAAGGATGATGTGCTTGCATTTTGGAAAACCCCAGCTCTGAACAAGAGCCAACCAGTAGGGGCAGAACCACTTGTGCGCCCACCTTTCCTGATGGATATGGACATATGCTATATAGCCTGCACAAATGCACTCCACTCTCATAATAGAGAATTAGAACAAACTGCAACAGCAGGAAAGGTGATGCGTGCTACCAGTTATCCGCAAAGAAGCATTCGATATGGTGTGTGAAGTACTGAATAGGGTTCACCAGGCGAAACACACTGATTGGGACCTGTGCGTACTAGTGGTTTGATGGGTCTATAAGACCATGTGCAAAACCCTGACTGCGGAGACGATTACCGAGGGGTAGAACAAGGTATAGACCATAATTTCTGAAGGGAATGCAAAGAGAAGTCCACCCATAAGGGCTCTCGTAGTTGTGACATTGCATGAAGACCAGGACAAAGAAATCACACATCTACGTGAGGTAAAACACATACATATTTAGGAAGCCATTCGGTGGGGGAACCTTAGAGTTTGCGGACTCGAAAAATACCGGGTATGACTGAGGAAGAAAAACATTTTGATGGATGCCAAGATCAAAAGGTTGGAAAACAAGATCAAGCAAGAAGGTCTCATCGATCAGCCAAGGATAACAAGACAAGGTGTGGATGATGATACCCCTGGATTAGAAGATTGTTTCCAGGAATTTAGGACTCTACTAGCATGGCTACAAATGCACCTCGCCAAATGCAGTAACTTGGGGAACACACTACATACAGTAGAATGCGCGATGCCAGTTGTTGCAAAGGCAATTGAGGAGTTTTTGCAGACTATACTGAAAGGCGAGTTGACATCTCGCACAGGTGGTACAACCACCTGAATAGCTGTAGGGAGCACAGTCTCAGCACCCTAGGTAGTTGAAAGAGAGCACGGGACTATAAAAGAATCTTCTAGGGAGGTGCGCGAGGAGGGAGGTGCGCGCAGAATCAACACGTCACAAGGGTCGTGACCGTGCACAGGGGGATGCGCTGCCATATGGGTAGGCTGGGAAGTGACCATTGGTGTCACTATTAATGAAAAGATGTCCAATTTAAGGAAAAAGGGAGTGGGCAACAAGCATTTAAGACATGAATTAAGGGCAAGATTTGGGGCAATCTACCACCAAGAAAGCATTAATGGTCTAGAATTGGGGGGAACGGTCAAGTTTGAATTCAAAAGGTGCTATAAAACTCCAGGGGCTAGCCACATCAAAACATTTGTTCACTTGAGATTTGAGCAATTGATTAGAGCACAGAGTGTTGAGCGCCGAGCAATATTTGAGCCCCGAAGGTTATGAATGACCATAGACAGTTCAAACAAGATGACGACTACAAGGAGAGGTGTGGGCTTTGTAGAAGGAACCACTGATGAGGCCGTGAAAAACCCCATAGTGCACGAGGTCCCCAAAGACATTGGGGTCACACCGGAAATCCCGAAATCACCTCAGACGCCAAGGCCCAAGAAAGATAAGCAAGGAGAGGGACTAGTTCACATGACCCCGAGGAATCCACAGTTCGGTAAACTCTTAATGGAAGAAAAGGGCAAGGCTGTCACGACTGAGATAGATGATGAGGAGGAGGACCTATAGGCTCTCGTTGATGAGATAGAGGAAGTAGAAGACATGGAAGAGGACATCTAGCTAGTGCGCTCTGCAAAAAAATTGCCCGAGTACGTCCCTCCACAGAAAGGGAAAGCTAAGATACCAAAGGACTTGGATGCCACTAAGAGCACACTCCAGACCCCACTCCTACCTGATGGAATTTTGTTTGAGGGCTTGCACTTAGGTCGTGTGCCCATAATGAAGTTTGAAGGTTGGGACCTCACAGATAGCGAGAAGTTCCCACACTTAGAAATAGAGAGCCTCATGAAGTAGAGCACGGAGGGGCCAGTCACAACACTAGAGCCGCGAAAATGGTTGCACGGTGTTGAGAAGGCTGGATTACTTTATCTGCTATGGATTCCACACTTTCACCACACACCTATCACTATTTTCATCATCAGGCAGTTGCTTTGCCTAGTGCGCGATGGGTACTTATGACTAGAGGAGCTTATTCCCATCACGGTGGATCTCATCCATAGAATTTTCTCGCTCCCCTGTAAGGGAAAAGACCCCGCGGTGATAGTAGGGAAAAGCAAAGATTTGGATCTTGCGGAGGCCATGAAGAAAAAATACAAGCTTGAGAAGAAAAGAGGGGTTACACAATTAGCAACATCAAAGATAAAGGGGTGCGCGTAGCCACCCAACTCTTGGTCGAGAAGGTAATGAGAAAATGTTGCGGTGATGAGGTACTAGCGCCGATGGTTGTGCTGGCCAAACAATGCATAGAAGGGGTCCAATTCAACTAGGCCGAGTTCCTCTGTGAGGAATTCTTGACCAACTGCAAGGAAGCCTAGGAGCAGGGCAAGACCTTCCACTACGCATGGTTTTTTTTGTCCATTTTGTTGGTAACAGGAGAACTACCCGAGGACAGTAAGTTCCCTAACATTGAACAGGATTTTCCAAAATGTACGCATCACTTTGGACTACCAAGGATGCGAAGTGGATTCGTGAGACAAATATTTTCTGGGTGCTAATTAAGGTGAGCATCTAGATGTGGATCAAGATAAGGCCGTGTCTATCCCCCATAGTGCACAACAATCTGTGGAGCTTTGCAGACTTCAAGGTGGACATGCATAATGTTTACATCAAGGCACGTAAGGACCTGGCGCAGCATTGTACCAAGATCCCCTTCATCGCCATTGATGATACAATCTTTTCAGTGTTAGAATCATGGCCCCTCGAGTGGTGTGCCCTAGATCTGGCGGAGCTAGATAGGACAACAATACAAAAACAAAAGGATGAGGAAAATTTTTACGTCATGAAGTTGGCTGAGCATAGGTGCAATGAAAAATTGGTAGCAGAAGTAAGGATTGTCTGCGAGGCAGCAAGGGCAGCCGCGGAGTAGGCAAAGGCCACCGAAAAAGCAGCAACAGTGCAGGCAACAGGGGCCACCACAATGCAGGACGAGGAGGGCTAGGACTTGTCTATAGGACAAGGGGTGGAGGACACAGAATGTACAGAGGAAGGCACGGACCTGGGCACAGCTTCCACCCAACTCAAAAGGCCATGCACCACAGAGAGATCGGGTGCGTGGGAAAAGGCCAAGGCCTCGAAATTGGCCATCAACCCGATCAAGGTAACAGAAGGTGGCCTCTATGATATTGGTGACACAGTTCATGAGGTCACAAAGGAGGCACTCCAGGAAGCAATGTCGGAGCAACATATTATGTTGGGGGCCCTAAGGGTGCAACTACAGGAACTACAGGTGTAGCTCCCATAGGAAGGAACCATAGCCACAGTAGGCACATAAGCAGTAGAGCAGCTACTATGCACAAATATGGCCAACACCATAGTGCTATCGGAAGGAGTGCTAACAACATAGAAAGAGGATGACATAGCCACAATGGGCAGGATCAAGGGACTTGGCCTTAATTTGGCTACCCTTTTGTGAGACACATTGTACCAACTGCAGGATGGCATAACAGCAGAGCTAAGTGCTAGGGATGGCTATGCGATTTAGGTAATGAGCGAGCAAAAGATCAACATTGAACAGCTCAACCTGCAGCATGATGAACTGGTGGCACAGAACCAGCAGATCATGCAGACAGTCGATGAAGCATGCCGATGAGTCCCAAAGTTTTCCATCGCTATAGACCTAACAACAGAGATGCGGATCCATTGTCTGGCAAGTGGAGTCCAAAACGTGCACGAAGAAACAACCTGTGTGCAGTTAGAGCTGAATCTCAAGATTTCCGAGCTATAGTTGAAGGCACAGCTTTCCACTCCTCCAGAAGTTAGAGAGCAGTGCGTTAGCGCTATTAAAAAAGGATTGGAAGAAATTGGTCGGGCAGTGTAGGACTATACCGGTATATTGGACCAAGATTTTGATGTCCTCACATCCTTACAGGAGGACCCCAACATACAGCGCCTGGAACTAGAGGTGCGTGAGCTTCAAGATCAGTATGACAATGTAAGGGGAACTGCACAGACAGTCGTCCTCACCTAATGCCTTGCAAAGATGTAGGAAGCAAGGGCATTGAAAGAGCAGGTGGATGCCGCAAGACAGAAAGAGGCACTCATCAAAGTGCGTGTCCGGCTGTGGATTGACGAGGCCTTCACATTATGGAAGATATCGAGGGCAACCTCACACAGATGCAGGGACTCTATGCGTTAAGGCAGGTATCTGATCCTCACAAAGAAGCATTAAAGAATGCATGCAACAAGTCCATCAAACTGTAGAGCAGTGCACTATCGAAATTCAGACTGTGTGGGACCATTTGGAGGGATTCCATGCCAAGATCGTTGTGCCAATAGAGTGACTCGAGGGTAAGTCATGCTTTTTGTGTTAGGGGCCTCTTGGGCATCAGATTCCCCCACAACATGTTTTGGGGTTCAAAACCCAGGTTTTGGTCAAATGTATTGTAAGACTCCGTGAATTGCAGACGTGGAGTGCGAAGTATAGGTTGAGTAATAGGGTTGTCCACCCTAAGCATTGTAAAGTAATGTAATGTCATGTCGGCCTACCCATGGTCCGCAGACCATGGGATTGTATAAATAGAGCGAGGCTCTTAGTTGTAAATGTAGGGAAGAAAGAAAAAGAGATGAAGACGAATGCTTCGAGCATAGAGTAAGAGTCTAAGAGTGTTGGGTCGTAGTAGTAGGAAGAGGCTCTGCAGCTGAGTGTGCAGAGGCCTAGTAGAGTTTGTAGCTGAGTGCACAGATCCCTGCAGCTGAGTGTGTAGGGCAGTGTCGAGTTTGTAATCTTGATTAAAGAATAATAAAGAGAAGTTGATTCCTATTTCTATGTATCTGCTTGTGCATTGCTTTCTTTGCATTTATAATGTTCGATTTATCGCACACACTGATATGATTGTTGAATATGCTGTAATAATAATTAATCTTACGCACATGAGTTAAGTAATTAGGTAATAATAGAGTAAATAGCAAGGAACTTGAGTATACTATGGGTTGTGCTTCGAGTAGGGATGCGCAGAGGCAACACAATAGGTTGCGAAGGAATAACAAGTTCGCGTAGAGACGTGTGCAAAGGGTCAAACCGCGGATCTCCAGAAGCTCATCAGGCATCCCCAAGGTGCAGAAACCTAGTTCTAGCACCCTCCCATACTAATTCGGGTGAGACCTCACTCCGCACTCCTCGGACTGTTGCCGAAAGGGCCAGTAGTACCAGGATTTGCTTGGATAAATCACCTTTGAACCTAGGTCAGGCCCATACAAGACAACAGTGACCACCACAATGACTGATTCCATGACTAATTTGATCCATAGACCTAGCAATGTAATTGCGGCTTCAGTCATTTTGGGGAGTCTCCCGCGAGCCTTGAATATTTTAATGTATCAAATTCCTCATGGCATTCCATTCATTTTATACCAGCACCAGATCACGACTATTTTTCTCCATTTGAGATAGCGGCTTTGTGCAAAAATTTAACCCTCTACCTAATGCAAATGTGGCCTCACAAAAATAAATCTCCTTCATAAGTGATAAGAAAACCCACAAATTTGCTGGCTGTGGTGAAATTTAGCAACACGATTATGGAATTAATGTGGTGGTCCACCAGAAGTTAGTCTCAACTCCTTAAAAAAAATCTCACGACCCCTTTTTCTTTTTTAGTAATTTGGGCCACCAATATACTTAGCCTGAGAATATTTACGGCCCCCATAAGATATATTTGATGACCCCATGAAAATAGTAACTTTGTCCCATATATTTGATGGCTCCATGAAAATAATAACTTTGTCCCTCTTTTGAGAAAATGTTCCAGGCCTCAAGAGAGAAATGACACTCAACTTCAATAATGAAGTTAAATGACCTTGATCCCAAAAATTAGTTGAACTATGCTCTCGATCCTCTTAGATCAATAATACTTGGATTGTAGAGAAATGACTTTCGGTCCTCTTGCTAGATAGGAATTGGGTTTTCAGAAAGATAATTTGAGCCCAAACAAAAATCAAGTAAACCTTTTGAGGAATAACGAGATCTGAGGCAATTTGATGCTTAGCTCCCAATTCAATCTGTAAATAAAAAAAATCAACAAAAATATTTTTGCCAACAATATTTGGGCCCTCTGAGCATAGATTTGGATTTCTCAGAATTTGAATCCAAGCAAATAAATTGATCTGCATAAATCCCTCAGGTTGAGCCAGGATCAAGGCTCTGATACCACTGTAATGTCCCAAATCAGAAATTTTTGGAACAAGCACTTCATATAAAATTTATCATGGATTTACCATAAGGTTTCCATGTAAAACCCAAACCAGAAATCTATAAATTGTACAAAATCTCTTTAAATATCACAACATGAGGAATGATGAGGAATGCAACAACAAAATCCATCTTTACTATAGAAATATATGCTAATACAATAGCTAGGAATGGCCCTCCAAGATATATAAAAATATTGAAATTGACCTCCGAATTGAACATGAAATCAATCACTACACCTGTGGATTTTGAATGAATCCACCAAGGGGAGATGGGTGCTCGTCCAATCTCTCTATATCACCTGAGGGTTTTCATCCTGGGACTACCAATGGAGTTGAGAACCGGGTTCTCAACGTCTCATACAAGAAACAATATGAAAACCAAGATCCAAGATGTTTCCAAATGACCTTCTCCTCCTCTTTTATAGATCTCATGGATAGATCTCCAAGCCTCTAGAAGCATCTTATTTTATTATTTTATTATTATTCTAGAGTTCCTTCATTGACTTTATCGAGTGACCTTTTAATTTCATTTAATTTCAGTTAAGTCACTTTTGGTCCTTTTTCTCTAATTAGTTATTTTTCCTTAATTAAATAACTAATTAAAGTCATTTTTAACTAAGGAAAATGATGAATCGCCCACCATACTCTCTTTGGCCACTGCAAGTATCTTCTCAACATCACATCCTGTAGATCTTCTCATTCCAATTCCAATGAACTATTACACTAAGGTGTTCCATCAATTAATCTCCCTAGAATTCCACCTCGAGCATAATTAAATAAGCTATGCCCAATAATAACATTGATTTTTGAAATTTGTTGGAATGTGTCGGAACGAAAGGAAAATTGTGTGGGTGATGGAATATGCCAAGTGAATGCCATCAAATCCTATAAAAGCTCCTCAAAACTCCATCGGGACCCCTGATGACATAAATCTGTGCCACTGACCTTACCATCCCCTGCCCTGGAAATCCACCCTGGTTGTACAATGAAGAAGAATAAAAATGGGGAAATGATAGAAAATTTCCCCTTTGATCCCCTCTCCCCCTCAAGTAGGTCAAGAACACCCTTGATTGATCAATTGCACCCCCTTGACCTAATTTTGAGTCCACTCAGTCTCGTGTGGTCCCACAACTTATTAAAGATAATTTCACAAAGACCATTTCGAAACCAAGATTTTCAATGGTTTCTAGGACTAGGTCCCTCATTTACAAGCCTTATTTGCAAACCCTAACCCTTGAAATCCCCTCGGCCCTTTTGATAGAGCCTTACACCTTGCTTCTCAATCAAGTAAGCCATGCAATTGAGTCTCTCTTGTGAATAGGCCTTAGGGATCTCCTCCCATCGGAAAAAGTCCATAAAGAGTAGGGAGCCTTAGCTGAGGTGACAGTGGGTTACTGCTCCATTGTTGACCTTGACCTAGTAGTTACCCTTTTAGGATCCCCTCCTAGGACCCCTACTAGTTTGAGTGGTAACAGGGCCAACTTGTCATCTTCCACTAGGACGACTTATCAAACACAAAATAGAAAATTCCTTTGACCAATTTTGCAATTTCTTATGAAGCGCAAGGATTCCTTTGTGGGGTAGATGGACTTCTCCTTGGGAAAATTCATCCTATAGCTACCAATTTTAACACTCCCTCTCAGCTAGCTAGGAATTTTCGACTGCACCATAAGTCTCATCTTGAATGTACATGTCTCAACATAAGAGAAACTCATCTTGTGTCATCTCATGTCAGCAAAACAATTGATGAAATGATCCATAGAAGAAGAAGAATGATCCACATTGTTACACAGTAACTTGTCACCGTTGGTCACCGTCCCTGTTACCCTTGTTTTCGTACATTGGAGGACACATTTATGGACCTGTGACCAGTGACATAACCTAAGAACACTTGCATTATGTTCCCCTGGGTATGTACTTCATGTTCCCTAAAGACACCTTTTGCAAATTATCCCTAAAAAGTGCCCTTTTTCCATTGGCACAGGTACACAATGTCTTACCCGCGCCAATGACTCAGATCCTTAAAAGGGGGCGCGCCCATTGGCGCTCTGTCATAGAGCAACACCCACGCCACCTAAATTTGGTTATGATTTTTGGCCAACGTGCACCCACATGTTTTTTCCTCTCTTGTCATCAAGTTCTTTGAGGGAAAAATCCACAGGGCAGAGGTCGAGAGTCATCATGACAACTAATGACAACCATCCTCACTAGCTTTTCAGGATAATGCTAATCTGCAATGGGCGTCCTGGTACAATGTATCTTCCTCCCTTCTCCATCTATAAATGACTGTCCTCATGCATTACACAAGCTAGTTTTTGCTAGAGTCTTTGTGAGTGCTAAAGTAATGCTAGAGTGATAGTAAGAATTCTGAAGTATAGGGAGGTTATGCTGCCGAAATATTGAGAGAGAGAAGGTGTTTGCAAGGCGTACATAGCTGCTCGCCCAGTCAGGGAATAGGTTCAACGTCAAAACCTTGGTTGTATCTTTCTCTGCTTTTACTCATTAATAGACAACTATCATTATGGTTCCACTCATGTGTCTTTATAATGATGATTGAGTTATATCTTTTCTGACTGATATATAGTTGCATCTATTGGATTTTATGCTTGTATTTGTATCGTTCTTTGCATTGTGCAGGTGTCCGTTCAACGAGGGATTGTGGGGATTGTGACCAGTCGGAGCAAAGGAACGGGAGCGACGATTCTTCTACAAGTACTAGCGTCGAATCCAGGTAGGCCATCATCATCGATCTCTGATTTGCAATTAGGAACCTGTGTGTTAGCGTTGTGTGATTGTTGCTAGACCCATGTTGGGCTAGTGGGATCGCCTCTGTCCGCAGAGGAGATTTACCTATTCAACAATTTGGCAACTCCACTGGGGAGAAGCTTGTTGTTTGATTTTGTTGTTTGATTTGTAAACTTTAGACGGAGCCTGAAGTACGGCCAGATAGCCTTCGAAACACTATTGCTTTGCAGTAGTGAAGTAGATCAAAGCCACTTCAGTCAATCTCCGGTTTGGTTTACGGATTGAACAATTTCGACTTTGTCTTGCATGTTAGTTTTTCTCTTGTTTGCTGGCTTGGATAGCTTTCTGATTTGAATTTCTTGCTGTTTCTTGCTTGCTGGCCTCTCTAGATACTGTAAACCAAGCTTTAGACTACCTGTTTTGTTTTTTTTTACTTGGCAAACTTCATTAGCGCGGTTTTTCTTTTGACAGTCGCGCCAGTTGCCACCTGTTGCTAACTGACAACCCGCGCCAAGCCCTTTATAGCGCGAGTTGCAGTCTGACAGTCGCGCCAGACCTGTTAACTTTTTCAGTTAGCTTGTTTGTCAGCCTTCTGAGCTTGGATTTGTGTCTTGTTGCATCTTTTACAGCTTCTGGAAGTTTGTTGGACCTTTATGTGACTGGTTATTCCCTTTTTCCTTCAGTTGTTTGCTTATTTCTATCGATTTTATATCTTAGCCCTAGTGGCTTTGCATGTCGAGCCTTCTGTGGGAATTTATGGTTTGATGATCCAGTCAGCTTTTTGATTGTTTTCCACACTCCTCTGGTAGTTGTACAAGTTTGGCATTCTATGCTGCAAGTAACTCACTTTTAGCTTGTTTATTTCTTGCTTGACTTCATTTGAACTTAGATCACATGGTTCATTGAAGGTCTTTGTGTTTTCCTTGCTTTGATAGGTCACTTTTGACGTTTCAGAATTGGTTCTAGATTCCTTTGAGTGAATTATCTGTTGAGTGCATATCTCTTGAGATCTGTTGAGTGCATCATGCTATTCTAAAAGAAAAGAAAAAACAAAAGATCTTTTTCTTTTTATTAATTAGCATTTCTTGTTAATTGTTGATTTTAAAAAGAAAAAAAAAAAAAAAAAAATTCATTTCTTGTTATAGCTGCATTAGGATCTTTGTAATCGTTGTTTGTATAAAAATCTCAAACTCTCCTGTAGATAGAGCATTCAGATGAAACGATACAATTTTCGCATATAGTTTGCATTTAGGAAGTTTCAAGAGACCACATACGGTAGGACCGAAAACTGAAACATAATTAAAGATAAACCGTAAAATAAACTGAACGAACCTAACAACGCATTGGAACATAATGCACATATTCTAGAGGTCTAGGTTAGAGACGTGTTGCGACGTCTTTAAACCTGGTAGTTTATCGTTGAGTGGTTGGGTGATTCCTCCACGGTGAAACGGTAAGTGCCAGTACGGATTGTGCTCCCACGTACTGTCACGTATATATTGGGAGACCCCTATAAGCTTGCAACCTTTTATCCATAGGAAGCCAAGTCTGCCGCCTTACAAGCCGTAATGCACTGAACACAGCATTCGGGAAGATTGACTGCAGTACGGGAAGTCCTTGGTTTTCATCTGATTGCCAAAGTGTATAAGCAGTTTTACGGATTGTTTGGCAAACCTTTTACCTAGTTCTCCAGAGTAGTCACTTTTGATCCTTTTCGGACTCTCTAAACGAAAAGGTGTAAGTGAGCATCTTGTCACTTCGTGCTCATTAAATATTCGAAGGAGACTAGAGTCATCTTTTCGTCCTTTTCTCGACTCTTAAAAAATGAAAAGGTCAAGTTCAGTATCTTAAAATCTATTTGGCCACGATCACATATAACCCGGTTAAATTTTGTTGTGTTAGTCTGAGTAGGGACTGGTTTTGTTAGATTCCCTAGGATTTTGTGAAGTTTCATCCTGGCGGAATTGCCAATCTCGTTTGCCGAGATCCCAGTTGTGAGTCAAATTCTTCCTATTGTTCCAAGTATACAACCGCTTAACTCTCGTGCTCCAGGCGACGAGGATTACCAATTTTATACGAACCCTATTTGGGAACCTTCTCAAAATGGTATCCCTTTTTGGGAATACACTTCTCCTAGGAAACCATTTCCGCAGAGGAGATTTACTTGTTCAACACACACAACAGTAGGGAAGATTAATTTACCACAAACAAGTCCATGGTGATCATAAATGACCAATGTAAAGATCACATGCCCTATGTGTTGGGCCGCCAAATTAGCATACATTTTCACTCCATTTTCACATTTATCCTCATTTTTTCACCTCATTTCATCACACTATCATTATATTTTCGTTACCATATGGGTTCATTGTTTCATTTTCCAAAGTTATTTACTGTATGCATTTAAAGTGAATTTATGATTAAAAGTTAGAAAAATAACATGTATTTGCTTATACCTAAAGGTGGAATGAGTTTGGTGACATGTGTAGGTGATTTGGAAGGTTCCAAGATGCTCTTATGTGGCATCCAAGACTCAAATTCGAATTCTCTTGAAGATTTGAAGGCGATTTGGGATAGGGGTCAAGCATATCTCATGGAGAAAAATCATGGATAAAGGAATATGTGTCTCATAATAGTTGTAACCATATGAGGGATTAGTGGATCCCCATTAATGAGTTACTTGCTTAAATTTTTGTATAAATAGGAGCACCTCCTCCATTCCAAAAGGAGGACTCTTGGAGCATGTATCCAACTTATGATGGAATAGAATAAAGTTTCATTTTACACAAATTTTCTTTCTATAGTTTTAGATATAAATTGTGTTAATGTAGTATATGAATTTATGGAATAGCTTGTCACTTTGTTCTTAAGAGAATTGAGCTCACTCTGAAAAGATCAAAGAAACATTTTATTTCATAATAGATATTATTTCACCTAATTGCCTAGATGTTTGAGGATTTGTTTGTGATTGATGAATGGGGTTTAGATTAAAACCTTATCAGCATATGAGGGGACAACCAAGGGTCTAAGTTAGGCTCTCTCTCTATTTGATTTGCATGATAATTGAAATTCATTCTTTTGCTTTTAAGTTTCAAGTTATTTCATTTCTTATGCTTATGAATGAATCTTAGTTTAATTTGGATCAGTATAAGAGGGGACAATCAAGGGACTAAGTTAGTCTCTCTCTCTATTTGAATTTGAACAACAATTAAAATTCATTCTCTTGTCTTTATTTCAAGTTTTTGGTTTTATGTAATCAATGATTTCTTTTCAATCTATAATACTGTAGGGTAGGACAACCAGGACCTCATAAATTAGGAGCCTCTTCCCTTGCATATTATATTGAATCAAAAATCATTTAGTTAGACATAGAGTTAGTTGCCTACTCCTGCATATATTTTACTGGCATCATCACAAGCTTATGAGTATCCCTGGTTGATAATTTAATGAAAGCAATTTAAGCAATTAAATTTCCCAACACTATGTCCACTGACTGGCCCTCACCTGACTTGATCCTCAGTAATCAAGTGGTAGAACACTTGTATCCAATACTTAGGAGAGATCGATTTACCACAACTAAGTCTATGGTAGGCACGTCCGCCCTTGGTAAAGATCACACACACCTAAGTCTCCTCTCCCATGTGGCTAAGATGGGAGGCAATACCAAAAAGCGTAACCGAGTCTACAACCCCTTTATAAGGGTGACTTGTGGGTAGGATGCATATTGGGGTATGTATTTAGCCCAGTGCATGGATTTAAGGAGTACGCTCATCCAATAGTGTGGTTACACAAACCCCTATTGATTTGGGGTAGCATCAGATGTGATCTAGCCACAACAATTGGTGGAGAGGCTAAAGAACATGAGATCTCCAATACCTAGAAAGGGTTTGGGCAGATTCTAAATAGTTTGGGAGATATTAAAATAATTAATATTTTTAATGGAATCCCTAAGTCTAAAATTAGGGAAAATAAAAATATTAATGTGAATTAATATAAATCTATGTTGGAATGGTCCAAAAGTCATGGATCAAGCCAGATATAATATTAGCCATTGATTAGGGACTTAATCTTGACCGTTGATTTGTCAACGAAAAAAGTATAAGAGGAGGCTTGAGGGTCACTTGGAGAACACACCGAGTTGATCAAGATTTCAACTTTCTGGGGCTCGGTTTGCTAGGGAAGTTGAGAGAGTGATTAGAGTGCAGCTAAGGGGTAGTGAATACAAAAGGAGAGAGGCAGAGATAGCACTAGGAGGATCAACGCAGTAACCGAGAGTGAGGGATGCAGAACCAGTCAGGAGTTCACGCAGAGCCAGCCAGGGCTCATGCAGAGGCAGCCAGGAGCTACGCAGTGCCTTGGAGGGCTAGCGTGGGTGATGAAGAGGGCCAGAGGGCTGACACATTGCCTCCAGAGGCTGATGTAGGTCAAGCAAAAGTGACCCTAGGAAAACGTTGGGCTAGAAAGGGCTGATGCTCTCCCTAGAGGCTGACACTAGGGCTTTGTGGGGCAGATTGGAGATATGAAGCTGCCAGAGTGTTTATTTGGGGTTTCAACCGGAATATCTACTTTCGAGTAGAGAGGTACTACTGCCAAGATTATTCTCTGTTCGGTGATCTGGCTTTGGCACCCAGATTCTATTCAGAAACTGCATAATAATAAAACCCTTAGATAGTTGCACTAGTTTTCCTACATTGGGTTTTTCTAGGGACATTGGTCCAAAAACAATGTTGTCACTTGTGTGCTTGTTTTTGTTTCCTTCAGTTGATGATCTATAATGTGTTGAGAATGTACTTGTATTTATTTCAAGTATTTACATGGTAAATAACTTGTTAATTAACAGAACAAGTAGGTAGGAATAAATCAGTAAAGTACATGAAGGGTTTCTAATAGTTAGACTTAGAAATTCTAACATTGTATCAGAGCGTGGTTACAGATCATAGGAGAACTGTGGACATCAGCTAAGCAGAGCAGCAGTAGTGGCAGCAGAAAATAGTTTTCCCAAGTGATAGAAGGTATTCCTAGCATAGTAGCAGCAAGGAAGGGGTGATAAAGTGCCTGCATCATCAAGATTGAGCCAAGAAGAGGCCAGCACAGAGACTGAGGAGGGCAGAAAAGGCTCATGAAGAGCCGCGTAGAGACTAGGAGGGTTGATGTAGTTGGCTAGGGGAGCACTTCAGCTAGTTCCTAATTTCGCAAAGCCTAGGAGCTCTAACCTTTAGTTTTTTGGGGTTTAGGAGGTTGTGGTTAAGTTGTAGAGTGGAGCTGGTGGGGTACTATAGTCAAAACAGTACCTAATAGGGCAAGGCCAAGGAGGAGGGAGTTGCTACCAAGGATTTCTAGACAATAAATCCGGATCAGTGGTCAGGCTGCACTAACAATCGGAGTGGGGGCATCTCGACATTGGCAGAAGGGTTTCCAAGAGGGAAATCGAGGCTCAGAGGGAGCCACACCATGAACTTCTAGGAGGGAAGTAGAGGAGCATCGAGATGGAAATGAATTGGGTAATAGACTACGATAGACTGGATGGAGCCTCAAACTTCGTAGTCTAGAAGGCCATAGTCTTATCCATTCTAGATAGGAATTGTGTCAAGCACTTCGCCTTGAGGACGATAGCAATCCCAGTTGACCCAGTTGATAACGACAAGTATGAGGAGGCAATGGCGAGGGCCAAGAGCATCATCCTTGATGGGGTCAAGGACCATGTAGAACCACATATTGCTGAAAAGGACATGGAAAATGAGATGTGGGAGGTTGTAAAGAAATTGTACAAGCATACTTCTATTCAGAGAAGGATGTTACTAGAAAATCAACTACGGTCATACCAGATGTAGAAGGGAGAATAGATCGACCCCTTCCTTGGTCGATTGAAGGAGATCCAGGATCAGCTAACTTCCATAGGAGCCATGTTGGATCAAGAATTGATGGTGAGAACAACCCTGAACACAGTCTCAGAAGACTGGGAGGTGTTGTCAGAGCGTACTAGGTAGGGCAACCCTTCCATCTTGGGAGGAAATGTGGGTGGCTCTTTGCCAAGAAGAGATCAGAAGGTTGAACAAGGTAGGATGCATCAGAAAGGGGATCAGAATCAAGAAGGAGGAGGAGGTGGATGCTATCCTAGCATCTGAGGGAAAGCAGGAGAAACAGAAGAAGAAGGGCCTATCCAAGGTCAAATGCTTTCACTGTGGGGAGCTGGGTCATTATGTGACCCAGTGTCCAAGGAAGAAGAGCAAGGGAGAGGCCTCTGAGACCAAGGCTGCACCAACAAGGGCAAAGAAGGAAGTGGAGATAGACGATGACTGTGCCATGAGTGCACACACACCACTCGAGTGGAAGTGGGGAGATATCGAGCTATAGTTAGATGGACTACAGGCGATGAGGGGCAAGATCCTCAAGGTACCTAGCCTCTTGGATTATACATTGCTATGGGAGCCCCGAAGAGGAGTAGAAGTACTAGTGGATGTCAGTAGAGACGAATGTGAATGGAGCAATAGAGGGAGCTACATTGCAAGATTCCCAGAACAACATGAGGCAACAGTGCAAGAAGCACGGGAGTGTTGCACTAAGTGCAAGATGGTAGAGAGAGGTATGCAATAGATGGTGCGAGATGCATGGAATAGTTGCAACCGTGCAGAGGTTAGAGAGGGAGCACTTGTCAATGATAGAGGGAGCTTCAGCATCATGGGTGTCTCTAGCCTGATGGAGATGTCAAAGTTGGAAGATCAGTTACTTACGTCTAAGTAACTAGGTTGCAGTGCAGCAGTTAGCAGTGACAGTGATATGGGTAGCATGTTGCAACAAGATCAGAGGGAGTTGTAGTATTGATGTAGCTGTGGTAGTGGCAGGGCCATGGGTAGCAATATAGGATGTAACAATGCAGATGATGGGTAGCAGACCTAGCATCAGCACAAGGACCAATGCCGGATGATCAGGGTGATACTCAGTGAGGAGTATTACTAGAGAACAACCCTTGCTAAGGGGGAGTGTTGATTTGGGGTAGCATCGAATGTGCGTTAGCCACGAAAATGGGTGGAAAGGCTATGACACATGAGTTCTCTAGAAAGGGTTTGGGTAGATTCTAAACAGTTTAGGAGATATTAAAATAATTAATATTTTTAATGGATTGCCTAAGTCTAAACTTAGGGAAAATAAAATATTAATGTGAATTAATATAAAACTGTGTTAGAATGGTCCAAAAGTCATGGATCAAGCTAGATCTAATCTTAGCCATTGATTAGGGACTTAATCTCGACTATTAATTTGTCAATGAAAAAAGTATAAGAGGAGGCTTGAGGGCCACTTGGAAAACACACTGATTTGATCAAGAGTTTGACTTTTTGGGGCCCGGTTTGTTGAGGAAGTCGAGATAGTGATTAGAGTTGCAGTAGAGGGGTAGTGAATACAGAAGCAGAGAGGCAGGGATAACACCATGAGGATTAGCATAGTAGCCAAGAGTGAGGGACGCAGAGCCAACCAGGGCTCATGCAGAGGCAACCAGGAGCTATGTAGTGCCTCAGAGGGCCAGCGTGGGTGATGCAGAGGTCCAGAGGGCTAATGCAGTGCCTCCAGAGGCTGATGTAGGCCAAACCAGAGTGACGATGGGAAAACGCTGGGACAGAAATGGCTGACGCTGTCCCTAGAGGCTGAAGTTGGGGTTTTGTGGGGTAGATTGGAACTGTGAAGCGGTTGGAGTGTTTATCTGGGGTTTCAGCCACAATATCTGCTTCTGAGTAGACAGGTACTACCGCCAAGATTATTCTCTATTGGGTGAGTTGGTTTTGGCACCCAGATTGTATTCAAAAACTGCATAATAATAAAACCCTCAGATTGCTACACTGGTTTTCTCGCACTGGGTTTTTCTAGGGACATTGGTCCAAAAACAACGGTGTCACTTGTGTGCTTGTTTTTTTTCCTTTAGTTGATGATATGTAATTTTTTGAGCATGTACTTGTATTTATTTCAAGTATTTAGATGGTAAATAACTTGTTAATTAACAGAACATGTAGGTAGGAATAAATTAGTAAAGTACATGAAGGGTTTCTAACAGTTAGACATAGAAATTACAACACCCCCTTCACCAAGTCCATGGTTAGTCACAAAGACGGGGGAAGGCATATGCTTAGTGTTCTCGATCAACAGTGTTCCCTCACAGGTAGGGATACATTCTCCTGCATTGCAAGTTTCTCTTTGAAGAATATGAATTTCTCTTTCAACAATGGATTGGTGAAGATGTCTGCAACCTGCTCATCAATCGAGATGTGTTGGAGCCTCACTTGTCCTCATAGTACCATATCCTTGATAGAGTGGCACTTGAAATCGATGTGCTTTGACCTGTCATGGAATACTAGATTCTATGAAAGTCTGGTCCTACTTTGATTGTCACAGTATATCATGGTTATATCAAGCATGTAGTTAAACAACATTGCAAAGAGCTTCCACAACCACACTTCCTAACAAGTAGCCATACTAGCTGCAATGTACTCTGCCTCCGTTGTACTGAGAACAACAAATTTTTGCTTCTTGCTCATCTAGGAAATCATAGCATATCCTAAGCTAAAACAATACCCAAATGTGTTCTTCCTATAAATAATGCTCCCAATCCAATCTACATATGTATATCCATGCAGTCTCAACTCATCGCTGGAGGTATATCTCAGTGCATAGTTGATTGTCCCATGTAGATATCTCAACACATGTTTTGTAGCCACCTAGTGAGCACGCAAAGATTCCACCATGATTTGACTCAAGGTGTTAATAGCAAAACATATGTCTAGTCTTGTGTTGACCAGAAACATAAGAGCCCCAATCAGTTGCCGATACAAAGAAGGATCCCAATATCTAGTCTTGTAACTTCACCACATAACTTCTTGAAGTTTGCCTCCATAGGTGTGGCCACGAATTTGCAATCCACCATCCCAAATATCTCTAAGATTTTGACAAAATATTTTCCTTTGCTAAGGAAAATATCACCAATTCTTCGCCACAACTCTAAGCCCAGGAAGTAGTGCATCAACCCAAGATTTTTCATCTCAAAATTAGAGGCAAGCTCTCTCTTACATTGGATGATCATAGGCTCTGTTCCTGTTAAGAATAATTCATTAACATATAAAACCAAAATCAAAGGCATACCTTTGACAACTTTGAAGTAGAGGATCAGATCAACGCTGTGTTTAATGAATCCCAGCTTCATCAAATATTCATCGATTTGAGCATACCAAGCCCTGGGGGCTTTCTTCAAACCATAGAGGGATTTCTTCAATTTACTAACATGGGTTTCCTTTTCATGTTCCTCAAATCCATGCAGTTATTCTAGATACACCTCTTCCTTAGGTATGCCATGAAGAAAGGTTGTCTTCACATACATCTGATGAAGACTCCAACCCTGGTTAACAATAAGAGAAATGATGGACCAGATGGTAGTGTATCAAGAAATAGGTGCAAATATCTCATCATAATCTTCTCCCTCTTTTTGGGAGAATCCTCTAGCCACAAATATTGCCTTGAATTTTTCAATGCTACAATTAGATGCATGTTTGATTATGTATAACCACTTGGAAGTCACAACAGAATTCTCCTTAGGTCTCGGAACTACCTCCCATACATCATTCTTCATGATGGATTCATATTCCTCGGCCATGGCATCTTTCCAAACTTGTTCCTTCACAACTTCTTCATAGCTGCAAGGTTCAGATTGTATAATGTCACTCATCAAAGCAACATATACCTGATATCTTCAAGGATGCTTTCTTTCTCTGAAGGTGTCTCTCAGGGCCAAGTGTCTCTTAGCATCATGTAATGTATCATGAAGCGATAAAGGTCTCTTCTTTGGGGAGAATCACATGGAGGAGG
>APFE030885219.1:68794-95537 GCA_000404065.3 Pinus taeda
GATGTTCATGCATGTTCGACTTCAGCTCACATGTTCACATGCTTGAACTTGTACTTATGTTCGGGTCGAGATGGAGCGCAAGACCCTGGATTGTGTCTGTTGTAATCTAGGCGTGATTTTTGATACATGACTCATTCATTGGATGGCTGCGACCATACCGGAGTCAATTCATTGATCCTAACCAGATGGCTGCGTCCATACTACGGATCTTGATTATCATGTACTCTCTTATGGATGGCTGCGACCATGCCACATATATCATGTATCTGAACTATCAATTGTATCTCTCAGTGCAGATTCTCGGCGGCAGCTATATATGTTCTTGTAAAGCATTTCACCCCTCTCTCTCTCGGGCCTCATGCTTTAGGGGGCATCTGTTACACAGTAATTTGTCACCGTTGGTCACCGTCCCTGTTACCCTTGTTTCGTACATTAGAGGACACATTTATGGACTTGTGACCAGTGACATAACCTAAGAACACTTGCATTATGTTCCCCTGAGTATGTACTTCATATTCCCTGAAGACACCTTTTGAAAATTATCCCTAAAAAGTGCCCTTTTTCCATTAGCGCGGGTTCATAGTGTCTTACCCGCGCCAATGACTCAGTTCCTTAAAAGGGGGCGCGCCCATTGACGCTCTGTCATAGAGCAAAGCCCGCGCCACCTAAATTTGGTTATGATTTTTAGCCAGCACGCATCCATATGTTTTTTCCTCCTTTGTCATGAAGTTCTATGAAGGAAAAATCCTCAAGATAGAGGTCAAAAGTCATTTTTTATCCATGACAACAATGCTGAGTGGCTTTTCAAGGATAATGCCAATCTACAATAGGTGTCCTGGTACAATGTATCTTCCTCCTTTCTCCATCTATAAATGACTGCCCTCATGCACTAAACCAGCTAGTTTGGCTAGAGTCTTTGTGAGTGCTGAAGTAATGCTAGAGTGATAAGTGAGAATTGTGAAGTATAGGGAGGTTATGCTGTCGGAATTCTGAGAGAGAGAGGTCACTTTGCAAGGTGTATGTAGCTGCTTGCCCAGTCAGAGGAGGTTCAACGTCAGAACCTTGGTTGTAATCTTTCTCTATTTTTACTCATTAATAGACGACTATCATTATGGTTCCACTCATGTGTCTTTACAATGGTGATTGAGTTATGTCTTTTCTGACTGATATATAATTGCATATATTGGATTTTATGCTTGTATTTGTATCATTCTTAGCATGTGCAGGTGTCCATTCACGTGGATCGTAGGGAATTGTGACCAGCCGGAGCAAAGGAACGGGAGCCGATTTCAGTCAACAACTACTAGCGTTGGAATCTAGTAGACCATCTCATCGATCACTGATTTGCAATTAGGAACCTGCGTTTAGCCGTTGTGTGATTGTTGCTAACAACGTGTTGGCTAGTGGGATCGCCTCTGTCCGCAGAGGGGATTTACCAGTACAACAATTTGGCGACTCCACTGGGGAGAAGCTTGTTGTTTGTTTTTGTGTTGTTTGATTTGTAAACTCTAGACGGAGCCTGAAGCACGGCCAGATAGCATTCGAAACACTATTGCTATGCAGTAGTGAAGTAGATCAATGCCACTTCAGCAATCTCCGGTTTGGTTTACGAACTGAACAATTTCAACCTTGCCTTGCATGTTAATTTTTCTCTTGTTTACTGGCTTGAATAGCTTTCTGGGTTGAATTTCTTGTTGTTTCTTGCTTGGTGGTCTTTCTAGATACTGTAAACCAAGCCTTGGACTACCTGTGTTGTTTTTTTGCCTGCCAAACTTGATTAGCGTGGTTTTTCTTCTGACAGTCGCGCTGGCTGATGCCTGTTGCTATCAGACAACCGGCGCCAATCCCTTAGTAGCGCAAGTTGCAGTATGACAGTCGCGCCAGACTTGTTAATTTTCTCAATTAGCCCATTTGTCAGTCTTCTGAGCTTGGATTTGTATCTTTTTGCATCTTTTACAGCTTCTGGAAGTTTGTTGGACTGTTATGTGGCTGGTTGTGCTTTTTATCCTTCAGTTGTTCGCCTTTTTCTATCGATTTTATATCTTAGCCCTAGTGGCTTTGCATGTCGAGCCTTCTGTCGGATTGATGGTTTGATGATCTAGTCAGTTTATTGGTTGTTTTCCACATTCCTCTGGTAGTTGTACAAATTTTGCATTCTATGCTGCAAGTAACTCACTTTTAGCTTGCTTATTTCTTGTTTGACTTCAGTTGAACTTAGATTACATAGTTCTTTGAAGGTCTTGGTGTTTTCTTTGCTTTGATAGGTCATTTTTCACGTTTCAGAACTGGTTCTAGATTCCTTTGAGTGAATTATCTGGTGTGTGATTATCTCTTGAAATCTGTTGAGTGCATCATATCATTTTAAAAGAAAAGAAAAACAAAATATTTTTTGCTTTTTATTAATTAGCATTTTGTGTTAATTATTGCTTTTAAAAAGAAAAAAGAAAAAGATTTTCATTTCTTGTTATTAGCTGCATTAGGATCTTTATGATCGTTTTGTTTGTACAAAACTCTCAACTCTCCTGTAGATAGAGTTCATTCAAATGAAATGATACAATTTTCGCATATAGTTTGCATTTAGGAAATCCCAAGAGACCACATACGGTAGGACCGAAAACTGAAACATAATTAAAGATAAATCGTAAAATGAATTCAATGAACCTAACAACGCATTGAAACATAACGCTCATATTCTAGAGGTCTAGGTTAGAGACGTGTTCCGGCGTCTTTAAACTTGGTAGTTTATCGTTGAGTGGTTGGGTGATTCCTCCACGGTGAAACGGTAAGTGCCAGTACGGATTGTGCTCCCACGTACCGTCGCGTATATATATTGGGAGACCCCTATAGGCTTGCAACCTTTTATCCATAGGAAGCCGAGTCTGCCGCCTTACAAGCCGTAATGCACTGAACACAGCATTCGGGAAGATTGACTGCAGTACGGGAAGTCCTTGGTTTTCATCTGATTGCCAAAGTGTATAAGCAGTTTTACGGATTGTTTGGCAAACCTTTTACCTAGTTCTCCAGAGTAGTCACTTTTGATCCTTTTCGGACTCTCTAAACGAAAAGGTGTAAGTGAGCATCTTGTCACTTCGTGCTCATTAAATATTCGAAGGAGACTAGAGTCATCTTTTCGTCCTTTTCTCGACTCTTAAAAAATGAAAAGGTCAAGTTCAGTATCTTAAAATCTATTTGGCCACGATCACATATAACCCGGTTAAATTTTGTTGTGTTAGTCTGAGTAGGGACTGGTTTTGTTAGATTCCCTAGGATTTTGTGAAGTTTCATCCTGGCGGAATTGCCAATCTCGTTTGCCGAGATCCCAGTTGTGAGTCAAATTCTTCCTATTGTTCCAAGTATACAACCGCTTAACTCTCGTGCTCCAGGCGACGAGGATTACCAATTTTATACGAACCCTATTTGGGAACCTTCTCAAAATGGTATCCCTTTTTGGGAATACACTTCTCCTAGGAAACCATTTCCGCAGAGGAGATTTACTTGTTCAACACACACAACAGTAGGGAAGATTAATTTACCACAAACAAGTCCATGGTGATCATAAATGACCAATGTAAAGATCACATGCCCTATGTGTTGGGCCGCCAAATTAGCATACATTTTCACTCCATTTTCACATTTATCCTCATTTTTTCACCTCATTTCATCACACTATCATTATATTTTCGTTACCATATGGGTTCATTGTTTCATTTTCCAAAGTTATTTACTGTATGCATTTAAAGTGAATTTATGATTAAAAGTTAGAAAAATAACATGTATTTGCTTATACCTAAAGGTGGAATGAGTTTGGTGACATGTGTAGGTGATTTGGAAGGTTCCAAGATGCTCTTATGTGGCATCCAAGACTCAAATTCGAATTCTCTTGAAGATTTGAAGGCGATTTGGGATAGGGGTCAAGCATATCTCATGGAGAAAAATCATGGATAAAGGAATATGTGTCTCATAATAGTTGTAACCATATGAGGGATTAGTGGATCCCCATTAATGAGTTACTTGCTTAAATTTTTGTATAAATAGGAGCACCTCCTCCATTCCAAAAGGAGGACTCTTGGAGCATGTATCCAACTTATGATGGAATAGAATAAAGTTTCATTTTACACAAATTTTCTTTCTATAGTTTTAGATATAAATTGTGTTAATGTAGTATATGAATTTATGGAATAGCTTGTCACTTTGTTCTTAAGAGAATTGAGCTCACTCTGAAAAGATCAAAGAAACATTTTATTTCATAATAGATATTATTTCACCTAATTGCCTAGATGTTTGAGGATTTGTTTGTGATTGATGAATGGGGTTTAGATTAAAACCTTATCAGCATATGAGGGGACAACCAAGGGTCTAAGTTAGGCTCTCTCTCTATTTGATTTGCATGATAATTGAAATTCATTCTTTTGCTTTTAAGTTTCAAGTTATTTCATTTCTTATGCTTATGAATGAATCTTAGTTTAATTTGGATCAGTATAAGAGGGGACAATCAAGGGACTAAGTTAGTCTCTCTCTCTATTTGAATTTGAACAACAATTAAAATTCATTCTCTTGTCTTTATTTCAAGTTTTTGGTTTTATGTAATCAATGATTTCTTTTCAATCTATAATACTGTAGGGTAGGACAACCAGGACCTCATAAATTAGGAGCCTCTTCCCTTGCATATTATATTGAATCAAAAATCATTTAGTTAGACATAGAGTTAGTTGCCTACTCCTGCATATATTTTACTGGCATCATCACAAGCTTATGAGTATCCCTGGTTGATAATTTAATGAAAGCAATTTAAGCAATTAAATTTCCCAACACTATGTCCACTGACTGGCCCTCACCTGACTTGATCCTCAGTAATCAAGTGGTAGAACACTTGTATCCAATACTTAGGAGAGATCGATTTACCACAACTAAGTCTATGGTAGGCACGTCCGCCCTTGGTAAAGATCACACACACCTAAGTCTCCTCTCCCATGTGGCTAAGATGGGAGGCAATACCAAAAAGCGTAACCGAGTCTACAACCCCTTTATAAGGGTGACTTGTGGGTAGGATGCATATTGGGGTATGTATTTAGCCCAGTGCATGGATTTAAGGAGTACGCTCATCCAATAGTGTGGTTACACAAACCCCTATTGATTTGGGGTAGCATCAGATGTGATCTAGCCACAACAATTGGTGGAGAGGCTAAAGAACATGAGATCTCCAATACCTAGAAAGGGTTTGGGCAGATTCTAAATAGTTTGGGAGATATTAAAATAATTAATATTTTTAATGGAATCCCTAAGTCTAAAATTAGGGAAAATAAAAATATTAATGTGAATTAATATAAATCTATGTTGGAATGGTCCAAAAGTCATGGATCAAGCCAGATATAATATTAGCCATTGATTAGGGACTTAATCTTGACCGTTGATTTGTCAACGAAAAAAGTATAAGAGGAGGCTTGAGGGTCACTTGGAGAACACACCGAGTTGATCAAGATTTCAACTTTCTGGGGCTCGGTTTGCTAGGGAAGTTGAGAGAGTGATTAGAGTGCAGCTAAGGGGTAGTGAATACAAAAGGAGAGAGGCAGAGATAGCACTAGGAGGATCAACGCAGTAACCGAGAGTGAGGGATGCAGAACCAGTCAGGAGTTCACGCAGAGCCAGCCAGGGCTCATGCAGAGGCAGCCAGGAGCTACGCAGTGCCTTGGAGGGCTAGCGTGGGTGATGAAGAGGGCCAGAGGGCTGACACATTGCCTCCAGAGGCTGATGTAGGTCAAGCAAAAGTGACCCTAGGAAAACGTTGGGCTAGAAAGGGCTGATGCTCTCCCTAGAGGCTGACACTAGGGCTTTGTGGGGCAGATTGGAGATATGAAGCTGCCAGAGTGTTTATTTGGGGTTTCAACCGGAATATCTACTTTCGAGTAGAGAGGTACTACTGCCAAGATTATTCTCTGTTCGGTGATCTGGCTTTGGCACCCAGATTCTATTCAGAAACTGCATAATAATAAAACCCTTAGATAGTTGCACTAGTTTTCCTACATTGGGTTTTTCTAGGGACATTGGTCCAAAAACAATGTTGTCACTTGTGTGCTTGTTTTTGTTTCCTTCAGTTGATGATCTATAATGTGTTGAGAATGTACTTGTATTTATTTCAAGTATTTACATGGTAAATAACTTGTTAATTAACAGAACAAGTAGGTAGGAATAAATCAGTAAAGTACATGAAGGGTTTCTAATAGTTAGACTTAGAAATTCTAACATTGTATCAGAGCGTGGTTACAGATCATAGGAGAACTGTGGACATCAGCTAAGCAGAGCAGCAGTAGTGGCAGCAGAAAATAGTTTTCCCAAGTGATAGAAGGTATTCCTAGCATAGTAGCAGCAAGGAAGGGGTGATAAAGTGCCTGCATCATCAAGATTGAGCCAAGAAGAGGCCAGCACAGAGACTGAGGAGGGCAGAAAAGGCTCATGAAGAGCCGCGTAGAGACTAGGAGGGTTGATGTAGTTGGCTAGGGGAGCACTTCAGCTAGTTCCTAATTTCGCAAAGCCTAGGAGCTCTAACCTTTAGTTTTTTGGGGTTTAGGAGGTTGTGGTTAAGTTGTAGAGTGGAGCTGGTGGGGTACTATAGTCAAAACAGTACCTAATAGGGCAAGGCCAAGGAGGAGGGAGTTGCTACCAAGGATTTCTAGACAATAAATCCGGATCAGTGGTCAGGCTGCACTAACAATCGGAGTGGGGGCATCTCGACATTGGCAGAAGGGTTTCCAAGAGGGAAATCGAGGCTCAGAGGGAGCCACACCATGAACTTCTAGGAGGGAAGTAGAGGAGCATCGAGATGGAAATGAATTGGGTAATAGACTACGATAGACTGGATGGAGCCTCAAACTTCGTAGTCTAGAAGGCCATAGTCTTATCCATTCTAGATAGGAATTGTGTCAAGCACTTCGCCTTGAGGACGATAGCAATCCCAGTTGACCCAGTTGATAACGACAAGTATGAGGAGGCAATGGCGAGGGCCAAGAGCATCATCCTTGATGGGGTCAAGGACCATGTAGAACCACATATTGCTGAAAAGGACATGGAAAATGAGATGTGGGAGGTTGTAAAGAAATTGTACAAGCATACTTCTATTCAGAGAAGGATGTTACTAGAAAATCAACTACGGTCATACCAGATGTAGAAGGGAGAATAGATCGACCCCTTCCTTGGTCGATTGAAGGAGATCCAGGATCAGCTAACTTCCATAGGAGCCATGTTGGATCAAGAATTGATGGTGAGAACAACCCTGAACACAGTCTCAGAAGACTGGGAGGTGTTGTCAGAGCGTACTAGGTAGGGCAACCCTTCCATCTTGGGAGGAAATGTGGGTGGCTCTTTGCCAAGAAGAGATCAGAAGGTTGAACAAGGTAGGATGCATCAGAAAGGGGATCAGAATCAAGAAGGAGGAGGAGGTGGATGCTATCCTAGCATCTGAGGGAAAGCAGGAGAAACAGAAGAAGAAGGGCCTATCCAAGGTCAAATGCTTTCACTGTGGGGAGCTGGGTCATTATGTGACCCAGTGTCCAAGGAAGAAGAGCAAGGGAGAGGCCTCTGAGACCAAGGCTGCACCAACAAGGGCAAAGAAGGAAGTGGAGATAGACGATGACTGTGCCATGAGTGCACACACACCACTCGAGTGGAAGTGGGGAGATATCGAGCTATAGTTAGATGGACTACAGGCGATGAGGGGCAAGATCCTCAAGGTACCTAGCCTCTTGGATTATACATTGCTATGGGAGCCCCGAAGAGGAGTAGAAGTACTAGTGGATGTCAGTAGAGACGAATGTGAATGGAGCAATAGAGGGAGCTACATTGCAAGATTCCCAGAACAACATGAGGCAACAGTGCAAGAAGCACGGGAGTGTTGCACTAAGTGCAAGATGGTAGAGAGAGGTATGCAATAGATGGTGCGAGATGCATGGAATAGTTGCAACCGTGCAGAGGTTAGAGAGGGAGCACTTGTCAATGATAGAGGGAGCTTCAGCATCATGGGTGTCTCTAGCCTGATGGAGATGTCAAAGTTGGAAGATCAGTTACTTACGTCTAAGTAACTAGGTTGCAGTGCAGCAGTTAGCAGTGACAGTGATATGGGTAGCATGTTGCAACAAGATCAGAGGGAGTTGTAGTATTGATGTAGCTGTGGTAGTGGCAGGGCCATGGGTAGCAATATAGGATGTAACAATGCAGATGATGGGTAGCAGACCTAGCATCAGCACAAGGACCAATGCCGGATGATCAGGGTGATACTCAGTGAGGAGTATTACTAGAGAACAACCCTTGCTAAGGGGGAGTGTTGATTTGGGGTAGCATCGAATGTGCGTTAGCCACGAAAATGGGTGGAAAGGCTATGACACATGAGTTCTCTAGAAAGGGTTTGGGTAGATTCTAAACAGTTTAGGAGATATTAAAATAATTAATATTTTTAATGGATTGCCTAAGTCTAAACTTAGGGAAAATAAAATATTAATGTGAATTAATATAAAACTGTGTTAGAATGGTCCAAAAGTCATGGATCAAGCTAGATCTAATCTTAGCCATTGATTAGGGACTTAATCTCGACTATTAATTTGTCAATGAAAAAAGTATAAGAGGAGGCTTGAGGGCCACTTGGAAAACACACTGATTTGATCAAGAGTTTGACTTTTTGGGGCCCGGTTTGTTGAGGAAGTCGAGATAGTGATTAGAGTTGCAGTAGAGGGGTAGTGAATACAGAAGCAGAGAGGCAGGGATAACACCATGAGGATTAGCATAGTAGCCAAGAGTGAGGGACGCAGAGCCAACCAGGGCTCATGCAGAGGCAACCAGGAGCTATGTAGTGCCTCAGAGGGCCAGCGTGGGTGATGCAGAGGTCCAGAGGGCTAATGCAGTGCCTCCAGAGGCTGATGTAGGCCAAACCAGAGTGACGATGGGAAAACGCTGGGACAGAAATGGCTGACGCTGTCCCTAGAGGCTGAAGTTGGGGTTTTGTGGGGTAGATTGGAACTGTGAAGCGGTTGGAGTGTTTATCTGGGGTTTCAGCCACAATATCTGCTTCTGAGTAGACAGGTACTACCGCCAAGATTATTCTCTATTGGGTGAGTTGGTTTTGGCACCCAGATTGTATTCAAAAACTGCATAATAATAAAACCCTCAGATTGCTACACTGGTTTTCTCGCACTGGGTTTTTCTAGGGACATTGGTCCAAAAACAACGGTGTCACTTGTGTGCTTGTTTTTTTTCCTTTAGTTGATGATATGTAATTTTTTGAGCATGTACTTGTATTTATTTCAAGTATTTAGATGGTAAATAACTTGTTAATTAACAGAACATGTAGGTAGGAATAAATTAGTAAAGTACATGAAGGGTTTCTAACAGTTAGACATAGAAATTACAACACCCCCTTCACCAAGTCCATGGTTAGTCACAAAGACGGGGGAAGGCATATGCTTAGTGTTCTCGATCAACAGTGTTCCCTCACAGGTAGGGATACATTCTCCTGCATTGCAAGTTTCTCTTTGAAGAATATGAATTTCTCTTTCAACAATGGATTGGTGAAGATGTCTGCAACCTGCTCATCAATCGAGATGTGTTGGAGCCTCACTTGTCCTCATAGTACCATATCCTTGATAGAGTGGCACTTGAAATCGATGTGCTTTGACCTGTCATGGAATACTAGATTCTATGAAAGTCTGGTCCTACTTTGATTGTCACAGTATATCATGGTTATATCAAGCATGTAGTTAAACAACATTGCAAAGAGCTTCCACAACCACACTTCCTAACAAGTAGCCATACTAGCTGCAATGTACTCTGCCTCCGTTGTACTGAGAACAACAAATTTTTGCTTCTTGCTCATCTAGGAAATCATAGCATATCCTAAGCTAAAACAATACCCAAATGTGTTCTTCCTATAAATAATGCTCCCAATCCAATCTACATATGTATATCCATGCAGTCTCAACTCATCGCTGGAGGTATATCTCAGTGCATAGTTGATTGTCCCATGTAGATATCTCAACACATGTTTTGTAGCCACCTAGTGAGCACGCAAAGATTCCACCATGATTTGACTCAAGGTGTTAATAGCAAAACATATGTCTAGTCTTGTGTTGACCAGAAACATAAGAGCCCCAATCAGTTGCCGATACAAAGAAGGATCCCAATATCTAGTCTTGTAACTTCACCACATAACTTCTTGAAGTTTGCCTCCATAGGTGTGGCCACGAATTTGCAATCCACCATCCCAAATATCTCTAAGATTTTGACAAAATATTTTCCTTTGCTAAGGAAAATATCACCAATTCTTCGCCACAACTCTAAGCCCAGGAAGTAGTGCATCAACCCAAGATTTTTCATCTCAAAATTAGAGGCAAGCTCTCTCTTACATTGGATGATCATAGGCTCTGTTCCTGTTAAGAATAATTCATTAACATATAAAACCAAAATCAAAGGCATACCTTTGACAACTTTGAAGTAGAGGATCAGATCAACGCTGTGTTTAATGAATCCCAGCTTCATCAAATATTCATCGATTTGAGCATACCAAGCCCTGGGGGCTTTCTTCAAACCATAGAGGGATTTCTTCAATTTACTAACATGGGTTTCCTTTTCATGTTCCTCAAATCCATGCAGTTATTCTAGATACACCTCTTCCTTAGGTATGCCATGAAGAAAGGTTGTCTTCACATACATCTGATGAAGACTCCAACCCTGGTTAACAATAAGAGAAATGATGGACCAGATGGTAGTGTATCAAGAAATAGGTGCAAATATCTCATCATAATCTTCTCCCTCTTTTTGGGAGAATCCTCTAGCCACAAATATTGCCTTGAATTTTTCAATGCTACAATTAGATGCATGTTTGATTATGTATAACCACTTGGAAGTCACAACAGAATTCTCCTTAGGTCTCGGAACTACCTCCCATACATCATTCTTCATGATGGATTCATATTCCTCGGCCATGGCATCTTTCCAAACTTGTTCCTTCACAACTTCTTCATAGCTGCAAGGTTCAGATTGTATAATGTCACTCATCAAAGCAACATATACCTGATATCTTCAAGGATGCTTTCTTTCTCTGAAGGTGTCTCTCAGGGCCAAGTGTCTCTTAGCATCATGTAATGTATCATGAAGCGATAAAGGTCTCTTCTTTGGGGAGAATCACATGGAGGAGGATTCAAAGGATTCATGGGTGTCGTAGAAAAACATATGTCTAGTCTTGTGTTGACCAGAAACATTAGAGCCACAATTAGTTGTCGATACAAAGAAGGATCCCAAGATCTAGTCCTGCAAATTCACCATATAACTTCTTGAAGTTTGGCTCCATTGGTGTGGCCATGGATTTGTAATCCACCATCCCAAATCTCTCTAATATTTTGACAACGTATTTTCCTTTGCTAAGGAAAATCTCACCAAGTATCCCTTGCAACTCTAAGCCCAAGAAGTAGTGCATCAACCCAAGATCTTTCATCTCAAACTTAGAGGAAAGCTCCCTCTTACAATGTATGATCATAGGCTTTGTTCCTGTTAAGAATAAGTCATCAATATATAAAACCAAAATCAAAGGCATACCTTCGACAACTTTGAAGTAGAGGTTTAGATTAACATTGTTTTTGGTGAATCCCAGCTTCATCAAGTTTTCATCAATCTAAGCATACCAAGCCCTAGGGGATTTCTTCAAACCATAGAGGGATTTCTTCAATCTACAAACATGGGTTTCCTTGTCATGTTCCTCAAAGCCCTAGAGTTGCTTGACATACACTTGTTCCATAGGTATGGCAAGAAGAAAGGTTGTCTTCACATCCATCTGATGAAGACTCAACCCTGGTTAACAACAAGAGCAATGATGGACCAGATGGAAATGAATCAGGAAATAGGTGCAAATATCTCATCATAATCTTCTCCCTCTTTTTGGGAGAATCCTCTAGCCACAAATATTGCCTTGAATTTTTCAATGCTACAATCAGCTACATGTTTGATTTTGTATAACCACTTTGAAGTCACAACAGACTTCCCAGGTCTCAAAACCACCTCCCATACATCATTCTTCATGATGGATTCATACTCTTCGGGCATGGCATCTTTCCAAACCTGTTCCTTCAAAACTTCTTCATAGCTACAAGGTTCAGATTGTATAATGTCACTCATCAAAGCAACATATCCCTAATATCTTCGAGAATGCTTTCTTTCTTTGAAGGTGTCTCTTAGGGCCAAGTGTCTCTTAGCATCATGTAATGTATCACGAAGTGAAAAAGGTCTCTTCCTTGTGGGAGGATCACATGGAGCAGGATTAAAAGGATCCATGGGTGCCATAAGTTCATCAGCAAGATCAAGTTCAAGCATGGATGGCTCAACATCTTCATCCATAGAATGAACTTTTCTCTCATAGATGGCAGGGATAGGAGAGCCCTTTGCTTTCCCAAGGGAAGTATCTTCATCAAAATTCATATCCCAATTGAGCTCAATGTTCCTTTGAACTGACACATATATCATGTAAGCTTTAGAATTTTCACAATAACCAACAAATGTACCTTTCTTTCTTGAATCCACAAGCCTGGACCTCTTCTCCTTTGATACATGAAAGTAGACATGGTTGTTGATTTGTGGTAACATCAGATGTGCCCTAGCCATGAAAATTTGTGGAGAGGCTAAAGCACATGAGATATCCAAAACCCAGAAATCGTTTGGAGAAACTCTACTCGGATGAGGAGATATTAAAATAATTAATATTTTTAATGGGGTCCTAAGTATAAACTTAGGAAAATTAAAATATTAATATGTATTAATATAATTTTGGGTTAGAAGGTTCCAAGAGACGAGGATCAAGCCAAATATAATCTTAGCCATTGATTAAGGACTTAATCTTGGCCTTTGAAGACTCAATAGGAAAAGTATAAGAGGAGGTTTAAGGGTCAGTTGGAGACACACCAAATTGATTAGTCAGTTCGATTTTCTAGAGCGGGTTTTTGTTGAGAGAATTGAACCACTGATCTGTTGCAATGAGGGGTAGTTCGGAATGAGGCTGAGAATACATAGCGGAGAGGCAAATATAGTGCCAGAGAGACAACGCAGAGCCTGGAGAGGCTGATGCAGAGGTATTTGGGAGCTATGCAACGACTGAAGAGGCCAGCGTAGGTGACGCAGAGGATCTGAGAGCTGACACAAAGGCTTCAGTAGTTCTGTAGACACTAGTAAAGCTGACAGAGGTCCAAGAGGCATCACCAAAAGAATTTTCATGGGGCAGACTGAGTGCTAGTGAGCTGAGAAGGGTGACACAGTCCCTGCAGAGTGACGCAGAGCAGTGGAAGCTGCAATTGTTGCTGTGGGATCGTTCATTCAGTGATTGAATAGCCAGAATATCTGTCCCCAAGGAGAGGTACTACTACCAAGTGCATTCTCTGTTGGGTGAGCCATTTTTGGTACCCTAGTTGTATTTAGAAACTGTATAATAATAAAACCCTCATATCTGCTGCACCAATTTTCCCGCATTGGGTTTTTTCGAGGACGATTGTCCAAAAATAATGGTGTCCCTTGTGTGTTTGTCTCAGTTATTTCAGTTGTTGATCTGTATATGAGTTAAGGCTGCATTTGTGTTTATTTCAACATTTATATTTATAAATAACTTGTTAATGGAATAAACAACTAGGAGAAATTAAACCAGATAATTCAGTAGGGATTTCTAACGTGTCAAACTTAGAAATTTCAACATGGTATCAAAGCATTGCAGATCACAAGAGAACTAAAGGCACCAAAATTAATCTGAAAAATTTGTAGCAGTAGTAGCTATCCCGAGAGACAACATTGTTCCAGAGTAGAAGCAGTAGAGAAGTGATGTAGAGGGCCTGCATCATCATTTCGAGCCAGAAGGAGGGCCAACACACAGGCAGACAGGGGTAGATCAGACCTACACAGTGCTCGGTCATGTTTCTTAGCCAGGAAGGATCAACGCTATGGCTAGGAGGAGCAGATTCTGCCATTGTCGGGATTGCGCAGAGCCTAAAAGGCTCAGTTTCATCGGTTGTCGAGGCTTGGGGAGTTGTGGGAAGATTGTGATTGAGAAGATGGTCGGGTGTTGTTTCTGTCGGTGCAGAATAGTACCTAAGGGGACAAAACCATGTTAGAGGGAGTCACTACCTTGACAAATTTCTAACCAAGAAATCCAGATCCGAGTTGCAGTTGCAAGGAGGATTGGAGAGGAACGGTTCAACATTTGGTGGAAGGATTTCCAGTAGGGAAATTAGGACTTAGAGGGATATTTCCAGGAGGGGAGTCAAAATAGAGAGGGAGTCTAGAAGAGGAGCTAAAATGGCAGTGAACAGACTAAGGGATCAGGACAAGTTGGACGGGGCTTCCAACTTTGTCATCTGGAAGGCCAGGATCCTGGCAATCCTGGATCGACATTTCATCAAGGACTTTCCCTTGACAATCATGGTTATCCCAGTCGACCTAGCTGAAAATGAGAAGTATGAAGATGCAATGGTGAGGGCGAAGTGCATAATCCTTGATGGGGTCAAAGATAATGTCATTCCACATATTTCTTAAAAGAACACAACAAAGGAGATGTGGGATACTTTGACTACTCGGTATCAGGGCACTTCTGTGTAGCGGAAGATGCTATTGGAGAATCAACTGTGGTCATATCAAATGCAGATGGGAGAGTAGATAGATCCATTCCTCCTCAGATTGTAGGATATTCATGACCAAATTACTTCTGTGGGGTCTACACCGGATCTAGAGTTCATGGCGAGGATTAATCTGAATGTAGTCTCCAAGGAGTGGGAGACATTTTTCCTAAGTATTTTGCGCAGGGCCACTCTTCTAGGATGGGAGGAGATGTGGGCAGCGCTTCGCCAAGAAGAGATCAGACTGATGACTAGGGTAGGGAGTAGTGGCAAGGGAGGTCGAATCAAGAAAGAGGAGGAGGAGGATGTGGCTCTAGCATTTGTGGGACAACAAGGGAAGAGGAATAAGAAGGACATCTCCAAGTTGAAGTGCTTCCATTGTAGGCACCTAGGAAATTATGCATCCCAGTGTCCAAGGAAGAAAACAAGGAAGAGGCTTCCAACTCCAAGGAAGCTCTAGCTAAGGCGAAGAAAGAGGTCGATACTGGTGACAACTATGCCATGAGTGCTCATGCACCTCTAGAGAAGAGGTGGGGAGACATCGAGTTGTAGTGAGGAGGACTACATACTTGGGACAAGATCCTTGAGGTGCCCAAACTCTTGGATCATATTCAGCTACAGGAATCCTTAAAGATAGTAGCAGGATGACAGAGGTTGGGTGGAGCAAATTGTAGTGGAGAAGCAAGGCAGTGCTTGGGTGAAGAAATCTGAGGCAACATAGTGGAGGTTGCAGCAGTGCGAGAGGCACATAGGTGTGTTCAACAACGCAATAGCAGTAGAGACAACTTTAGTTTCATGAGGTTTCCATACTGACTGGGATGTCAGTGTTTGGGAGAAGCCAGTTACCTACTTCTCAATAATTGAGCTGCAGTGTAGCAGTGGCAGTGCTAGGGGTAGCATAGGTAGCATATTGAGAGGGAGTTGCAGTACAGATGTAGCAGTGACAGTGGTAGTGTCATGGGCAGTAGTACAAGAAGTAGCAGAGCAGTGGATGTGGGGCAGCAGGCCAAGAATTAGCATAGAGCACCAATGTGGAGGATCAGTTTGATGCTTCTATGGTGAGGCATTACTAGAGCACATTCCTCACTAAGAGGGAGTGTTGATTTTGGGTAGAATTGGATGTGCTCTAGCCATGAAATTTGGGGGAAAGGCTAAGGCACATGAGATATCCAAGACCCAAAAATCATTTGGAGAAATTCCACCTAGATGAAGAGATATTAAAATAATTAATATTTTTAATGGTTCCCTAAGTCTAAACTTAGGAAAATAAAAATATTAATGTGTATTAATATGAAATGGGTGAGAAATTTCTAAGTGATGAGGATCAAGCCAGTTCTAATCTTAGCCATTGATTAGGGACTTAATCTCAGCCATTGAATCATCAACAGGAAAAGTATAAAAGGAGGCTTGAGGGTCAGTTGAAGATACACCAAGAGATATCAAGAATTCGATTTACTGGGGTGAGGTTTGCTGAGGAAATCAAGTTAGTGATCAGTTGTATTGAGGGGCAGTTCAATAAGGGATTTCTATCTAAGGCTGAAGAATACATATAAGAGAGGCATTGAAGTGTCGGGAGAGACAACACAGGCCCTAGAATGGTTGATGCAGAGGTTGTAGAAGCTGACATAGAGGATGCACAGGGCCATAGAGGCTGACGCAGAAGCTATAGAGGCTGATGCAGAAGTTGTAGAGGGCTTCAAAGGTAGTGCTAGGGAGATTCTATGGGGCAGACTGGAAGCGTATTAGCAGATTCTAAGCCAGGATAGGGTGATGCATCTCTTGGAGGAGTGACGTAGTTCCAGAGTAGTGCTTGGAGCAACTTTTACTGTCCAGCATAGGAACAGCTGGAGTCACTATGGGGTTTGATCATCTAGTTGCTGATTTGCTAGAATATCTATCCCTGGATAGAGGTACTATTGCTGAGGATATTTTTTGTTGGGTGAGCCATTTCTAGCACCCTAGTTGTATTCACGAAATTTTCTTAATAATACAAACCCTCTATATGCTGCACCAATTTTCCCGAATTGGGTTTTGCCGGGGATGGTTTTCCAAAAATAATGACATCCCTTGTGTTGTTGTCTCAGTTTATTTCAATGCATGATTTGTATATTTCTGAAGGCTGCAATAGTGTTTACTTTTATTTTTATGCAATTAAATAACTTGTTAATGTAAAGAACAAGTAGGAGATTGTAAACCAATAATTGTAGTAGGATTTTCTAATGTGTTAGATTAACGAATTTTCACATTTTGGTGGTGGAATATGGCCTACATTCTGTGTCTCTTGTCTCTTTATTGTTTATGCATTGGTAACTGTTTTATGAAAGAAGAACACAATAATAATCAAAAGAGAAGAATCTAATCTAACTGTAAAAATCATTCACAAGAAGTTATCTCTCAGAGAAATCATTTGTTTCTCTACCATAGATTTCTCAACAAACAAGACCTGAAGGCTCTCATTTGCAGAATGAAGAAATCATTATACAGTTTGAAGCAAGCTCTTAGAGCCTGGCATGCCTGCATTAATAATTACTTGATGAAGCTTGGATTCACAAACAACAATGCTGACTCCAACCTCTACTTCAAGATGGTTCAAGTTATGCCTTTGATTTTGATTTTATATGTTGATAATCTATTCTTAATAGGTAGTGAGCCTTTGATGATGGAGCATAAGAGGGAGTTGGCCTGTTGCTTCAAGATGAAAGATCTTGGTTTGAGATATATGTTCAAAGCTATGAGGCTCTGCCATATTTCATTTAATGAGAAGATTTTAGACATAGAGCAACTTGGACTGATGGATGTGACCCTTAAGGGTCCCAACCGATCGAGGACACTAAGCTATGCTCTTCCCCCCTATCTAAGCTCATAGGGTAAGGAATTGAGCCTTAGAGCTCATGGGGTTGAGGGACCTTTGGATTTGACAAAGTATACCCCAGTTGGCATTGGTCTTTCCCACCCATCTAGGCAATGGGTGTTGGTTGCTTGAGTTAGGAACAATCCTTATCATTAATGGTAAGTGGCATCTCACTCAAGCTAGAGATGCAGGCGTTCTACCTATGACTCGTGAGGGTCATGTTGGGAAGATCGATAGAGTTTTCCAGGTTGTAGCATTGGGCTCCCCACTAGAAAATTTTCTCAGGTTGTAGCATTGGGGTCCCTGCTGGAAATGTTTCTCGGGTTGTAGCATTGGGCTCCCTGTTGGTAGGGTTTCTGAGTTCTAGCATTGGGCTCCCCACTAGCAGAGTTTCTCAGGTTGTAGCATTGGGCTCCCTGCTAGCAAGGTTTCCCGAGTTCTAGCATTGGGCTCCCCGCTCGCAGAGTTTCTTGGGTTGTAGCATTGGGCTCCCCACTGGTAGAGATTCCCGGGTAGTAGCATTAGGCTCCCCACTAGCAGAGATTCATAGGTAGTAGCATTGGGCTCCTCACTAGTAGAGATTCCTGGGTAGTAGCATTGGACTCCCCGCTGGAAGAGATTCCCAGGTAGTAGCATTGGGGTCCCTGCTGGCAGATATTTTTCAGTGGTAGCTTATGTTGGGCCTCTGTATTGCCTTGCTTTATATCACCTTTTACTCAAAATCACTCATGCTTTTGTTTAGCTTGACTAGTCATTGTCATAGTTTTGTGCATTCTCGGAGAAAATAAGTATTTGCTATTCCTTTTTTTAATGAGATTTAAACATTAAAGGCATATTTAATAATAGTTTGTGGGTTTGCAGGTTTACAAAGTTGGTTATATGCCTATTCTGATAGGGGCGAAGTTCCTGCACCACACATTCTTTCACTAGTACCGGTAGGATTCTTGCACCAGTTCAGATTTTACAACTTCCACCTAAATTCACAGTAGTTTCCCGACAGCCGATTTACTCCTCAATTTCCATGTCGATTGTTGCGAATCTAAAAATTCTGAAACATGGGTTTTTTCCTAGTATTGGAAATTGAGTAAGACGTGGGTTGTTTTCCAAAATGCGTAATAGTTGAGGAGATACGAAGAGGTATTTGGAGGCAGTTTGTTAAAAATACCAACTTTTCCAAAAATCTAGAAAACACCTAGATTTGGAAAATTCATATTATATATCTATTTTTTTAATAGGGGAATGGTTGTACTAATATTTTATTTAATTAGAATTAGCTGGGATGAAATCCCCATGATTATTTACAAAGGATACGATTAATTATCATGTAAACATATTATAAAAGGAGGAGCAATGATGCATGTAGGGGGGAGAGACGGTAAGAGGACTGTGTTTCTAAATAGGAGATTGTATCTTTTGTTATCGCCCAAATCTGGGTTGGACTCTGTATTTCATGATGTACTTTTTCTTTGTGAATTAATAGGAATAAGGAGCTCCAACTCATGCTTTTCAAATCTTATTTGTTCCTTTAAACAAATGAGTCTGATCTGAGTTACTGAGTAATGTTTTTATTTAAAAGGGAAACGCATTGGTTGGCTAGGGCCTAACCAACCCAACATGTTTACCCTATTTCCTATTTCTTGTAAATTATGTTTATATTGTCAAGTGTGATTTAATTTCAAGCACATGTATTTTTTTTTGAGTGAAAGCGGATCTGTTGTGTGAAGTAGTTAAATTTCCTTTTCTTGCACTTGATTTCAGATTGGTTTTCCTGTCTAGTCCAAGTAGGAGAAATAAACCTACACTAGTGCACATTGGTGTACTATTCATTTTCCTGTACTTGATTTCGGATTGGTTTTCCTGCCTGGTCCAAGCAAGAGAAATAAACCTGCAACAGTGCACGTTGGTGTGCTATTCATTTTCCTATACTTGATTTCAGATTGGTTTTCCCGCCTGGTCCAAGTAGGAGAAATAAACCTGCACCAGTGCACGTTGGTGTGATATTCCTTTTCTATAGTTCTGTTTGGTTGGTTTTCCCCACTTGGTCCAAGCAGGAGAAATGAACTTGCACAAGTGCAGGCTGGTGTGATGCAACAAGCCTTTATAGTTTACTTCCTGCAACTTTCTTGCTTTCATTAAACACTTTGTGATAGGATAAATTATATGGATTGTTTATTTATTTATGCTCTCTGTCAAAATTAGAAACATTCATTTTTATGTGTGCAATTTAATTTCATAGTATTCATTTTCCTATACTTGATTTCAGATTGGTTTTCCCGCCTGGTCCAAGTAGGAGAAATAAACCTGCACCAGTGCACGTTGGTGTGATATTCCTTTTCTATTGTTCTGTTTGGTTGGTTTTCCCCACTTGGTCCAAGTAGGAGAAATGAACTTGCACAAGTGCAGGTTGGTGTGATGCAACAAGCCTTTATAGTTTACTTCCTGCAACTTTCTTGCTTTCATTAAACACTTTGTGATAGGATAAATTATATGGATTGTTTATTTATTTCTGCTCTCTGTCAAAATTAGAAACATTCATTTTTATGTGTGCAATTTAATTTCATAGTATAATAACACTTGCAGTAACTAAGCACTTATTTTAAATGCTAAATGCAAGAAGCTCTAATCTGGTGCAAGGACTAGTTTCTTGCCACGGGATGTGAGTGCTCTGAACCTGAAAAAGTTAAAGCCCTTGCAGGAAGTAAAACGATTTTAGTAAAGACACCATTTATACCCTCTGTATAAATCTCTGTTCTTGCACTAGTGCAAGCAGACTGCGAAAGTGCAGGACAGATTAGTGCAAGAAGGAAATCTCTAAAGAAGCAAGTTTAAGGGCACATTCCACGAGACTGCCAAGTGTCTCTACTAAAGAAAAAAATAACATGTAATCAGTAATTAAAAATTGATCAGTTGGAGTGATTCCCTTTTTATTTTGATTCCTTTGCAAATGCATTCTTTCTTGTTCTAGCACTAGATTACTTTGATGATTCAGTTATCTTTTACTCTTTCGATTTTGCAAGTTTTTCTTTAAGAAAGTAGGAATTTCTATCAGGAAAATTCATACCATCTCTGGCATTGCCTGTGCTTCATCTCTAAGTTTATGAATTCCCGGGGTTGACAATTAAGTGTTGAGGAGTTAGCTTAAGTGCAATTCCTGCACCCAACATTTTGGCGTTGTTGACGGGGAGGCGATTGATTTGGTAAGAATTTTCTATTGATGCAATAAGGGTAAGTCTGCCTTTATCTTTTTGTATTTTTTATGCAAGTGTGGTGAGCTTTATTTCAGCCAATAACTTTTAACATCAATTATCTTTAGATCCTAATCTTTAACGTTATATCATTTTTGGGGTGTTGTAAGAACCCCCGTTACTAATATGTGTGTTGAGGCAGGGACTATCAATCAACTAGCTAGACTTAATGATGATCACAAGTATGAAGGTTCTCTCTCAATCCTTAGCAGTTGTTGGGATCTTGATCTCTACCTCTCAGGAAGAAAAATTCTTGACAATAGTCAAGGACTTGTCCATTTCTACACCATCATAAGAGGATTTAGAAGTCTCTTTTGAGGGGACGAATGAATCATGCACTATAATCAACGAAGGATATCCATTGGAACTTGAGAATGAAAATTTCTTGACATGTCTATCAGCAGATCTAGAATGTGATCAAGAGATTAATTGTCCTAAGGAGGACAATCGACATGACAAGGAAGAAGAAGATGTGAAGCATGGGACAAATCAAGAAATGGACCAAGGCTAACATGATTACATCGAACATATGTTCCAAGCAACTACTCAAGCAAGGCAACATTATCCTCTTCTAAAACTCTTGTTGTCATATCATTTACATTCGTTAGTTTTTCATTCTCATGCACACTTTCAAGTTTGTATGATAAATTTGAGCATAAATATATATTTTCACCTGATCCACACATGGCTTCATTGGAAGTACTCCTATACATAAAAGGAAGTCTTCCGCCTCTTAGGAAAGTAGGGTAGGTGAATAAAGTTGTTAAGATGCTATTAGGGTTTTTGATTTTTAAAGTGTAGTCACTAAAACTATTTTTGATCCGCATTGGTTGTTAACACACACATCTGTGACACATCTTGTTGAGTATGATTCACTCTAATACCTCATGATTTTTCAAAGTAACCATGACTAATCACTCTAAGAAGTTGTCATCTAATATATATGATTTCAATTTCCCTTAGAAAGTTCTATTGGAAACCCCCTATGGAGGACAACTCTTGTTAAGATCAGAATAAGCTATTCATGAGAACACTAGCATTCTTAATTGAAGGAGTCTTTTATTCATTATTTCGGATATCTTTAATAAGTCTTTAGGGCAAAGGAACTAGTCAATAATGATTAGTCATTAAAAACTTTTCACACCATCCCGTACTCTTAAGGAGTAGATCTATCTCCCCACTTATTAAGTAACCTTTTAGGTTAATCATAATCAGAGTACACAAAAGATTTAGGGGAGGATAGGAGGTCTTGTGATGAGCCGACCTACCAAGATCATGAGACCTAGCATGCATGACATTACTACTTCTGGTCACCAAGCCAGAGAAATGGATTTTAACCAAAAAGATGGAAGACAGGAGGTCTCATCACAAGACGACTTATTCATCCATGTTACTTATTGTGAGTGGCATTGCCATTAGTTGGTTACCAAGCCAGAAAAGTGGCCTTCATCTAAAATTAAAATAAGATAACTCTGAATCCATGCCTAGTAAGTGGGACACAGACATTTTGATGGGTCAAAAGACACCCCTGTCGAGGTTATGGACACCTGTGGGCAGCAGGGCTATGTCTATGGTATTAAAGTTAATTGCATACTATGATTTGCTTGGATATCTTTCTCTTCCCCTAAACTTATCCTTTTTTTGGACAATGGTTTTAAAGATGATTTGAACATGATGCTTTGAGTTATATCTTAAAAAAATCAAGAATCTTTAAGGATGTGGTACCCTTAGTAAAGGTTATTCTTGGTTCTATATTGAGAGGAAATTTAGTTTGAATCTAGATGACAACGGAATTTAGAGTGTTCAATAAAGAGGTTACTAATTGGTATCATAACTCATTTTGACTTTCATGGTATTTAGAGTGATGAATTACTCAATGATGACTACTCACAAGATGCTGGTTGGCAACAATGTGTATTGATGGTGGTTGCCTCTAAATATGTGTTGCATAATCTATGTATAAGATTGCTATAGTATGTGCATGAACTTGTGGTAGTTATTTTGAGATTGCACCTTTTCAACAAAATTTGATTTTCATTATAAGACTTTGGGTAGAAACAAAAAAAGGAATTCATTTGGGACAAGGTAACAGGTATGTACCATACTCTTTTTCCTGTAATTTCTACTTTTTGTGCCTAATCTTGTTGCATTCGTGCAATTGATATTTTCATTCGAACAGTAATGTGGTTAGCAGGCAAACCTTCCAGAAAATTTTCTACCTTTCTTCATATCCCATTTTTGTAATTCCCCATTAGTTTTCCTCTTCAATCCCATAATGATTACCTTCCCATCCGTTTCATAAATCCCACTTTACCTCTTGAATTTTTTTTCCTATCCCACTGCTGTTTACGCCCCCTTGATCGTATTGTTTGTGGAATCCCTGTAATAAACTTTCTTCCCATTCTGAATTTTTCCCTTTTCCGACTTCTTTGTTCCCCCATGAACTTATTGCAGGATCTACTGGAGAAATAGCAAAAGGATATGCTCAAAAGCATCAAAGAAATGGTGAAGCAAACCTTTCATATGATTAAGGAAGTCATGTTAAAGCCCAGGCCACGTTTTACCAAAATTCCTTGTTTTCTTAAAGCAGATTTTATGTTTGCGTAGGTGCAATCATGCTATAATATACAGTAGTGCAAGTAGGAAAGTGCCAGCAAAGCATGTTGGGTGTGGAGCCTGATTATCTTCTGTATTCAAAGGTATCACTGCATTGGACCCCAGTTCAAAATGGGGTGGCAACGCCGTCCGTAAAATATTCACTGCAGGGGGGGTCTAGGGGGAGGCGGTTGCGACCTTTGGGGAGCCCCCCCCTGGTGAGGGGTTTTGGGGGTAGCGCCCATGAAGCTAAGAATAGATGTAAAATTGCCTTGTAAAAGTATAGTAATTTCTAGTCAATCTAGCTTGTTCATTAAGCAGAGATCTGATGGTAGAAGTTATGTTTAATTTAGGGTTTTTTGCCCTAGAAGGAAACCCCTCACTATATATGAGGGAATTGTATTGCATCTACATAGATCTGTATTCTGAGTGAGAAAGAGAGAGGAGATTGAGAGCAAAGAGGGTGTTACAATGGATCTACTATAGGTTGTATCTCTTCAGTTTGCTGGATAATATAAAAGGAAGGATTGGTTGTTTCTTCGTGGACATAGCCCAAACTAGGTGAACCATGTATATCTGTGTCTCTCTTGTTTTATGCGTTTTCTATGTTTATATTTCTACAATATTTTATGTGTTCCATTTCTCCATAATATATAATTTTCTAACAACTGGTATTAGAGTCGAAGGTCTATTTGGCTGATAAACTCGCAGGAAAGAAGGGTTCTTGGTTTGAGTGGAAGCAATGGAGGAAGATGGTAAGTTTAGGGTCGAGAAATTTAACAGCCAAAACTTCTCGCTGTGGAAGATGCAGATGGAAGATTATCTATATCAGAAAGATCTGTACCTACCATTAGGTGGAAAAACAAAGATGCCGATGGGTATGACAGATGAAGAATGGAACCTTCTCGATAGAAAGGCACTCGAAACAATACGGTTGTGCCTCATAGCGTCGGTCGCCTTCAACATTTCGAAGGAAACAATGATAAAGGGTTTGATTAAGGCGTTGGCGAAACTATATGAAAAACCCTCGGCCTCAAACAAGATATTTCTTATGAAACTGTTATTTAATATGAAGATGTCAGAAGGTGGATCTATTGCAGACCATTTAAATGATTTTAATACTGTTACAAGTCAGTTAAGTTCTGTAGGGGTAAACTTTGATGATGAAGTTAGGGCTCTATTATTCTTATGCTCATTGCTAGAAAGTTGGAATGGTTTAGTAATGGCGATTAGTAACTGTGTTTCTGGATCTAGTACTTTAAAGTTTGATGATGTTGTCGGTGCTACCCTTAGCGAGGAAATGCGACAGAAAAGCTCCAATGAGACATCGGGTAATGCTTTGAGTGCAAAGTCTAGGGGAAGAAACATGGAAAGAGGAAAGAGGTTAGGATATCGCAGTAAATCAAGGAAAGGCAGATCTAAGTCCAGATCGGGGATAGTTTGCTGGAAATGCAGAAAGAAAAGACACCTAAATAAAGATTGTAGATCTTGGAAGGGAAAAGAAGGAGATGCACAGCAAGAAAACAATCATGAAGCAAATGTGACAGGTGAGGTGTTACAAGTTGCTTTGATTCTTGCTTTCGAAAATATTACTGATTCCTGGGTGGTAGATTCAGGGGCCTCATTCCATGCCACACCTGATAAGAAATACTTTCATGACTATGTTCAAGGAGATTTTGGACAAGTCTATTTGGGTGATGATAAACCCTGTAAAATTGCTGGAATGGATAAGGTTCTTGTAAAACAATAGAATGGAAACCAATGGCTACTAAAGGAGGTAAGGCATGTCCTAGATCTGAAGAAAAATCTGATTTCAACAGGGCAGTTAGGGCGGTGAAGGTTATGTGACAACTTTCACAGATAAAGCTTGGAAGGATACCAAAGGAGCCCTGGTAATAGAAAAAGGCGAAAACGTTGGTACATTGTATTTATGCAATGGTATTTCTACTCTGTTAATGCTTTAACTTCCAAAGGAGCAGATGCAACATTATGGCATCATAGGCTCAGGCACATGAGTGAGAAGGGGATGAACATCCTTCACTCAAGGAATTTATTGCCGGGCTTGAAGAATGTTGATTTGGACTTATGTGAGAATTGCATTTATGGAAAACAGAAGAGAGTTAGATTTCTCAGAGTTGGGAAAAAAAAGAAGAGCGAAAAATTAGAGCTTGTGTATACAGATGTATGGGGACCTGCTCAGGTATCATCTCTTGGTGGCTCTCATTATTATGTTTACTTTTATTGATGATGCAACTAGAAAAACTTGGATTTATTGTATTAAGAATAAATCTGATGTATTTGATACTTTCAAGAAATGGAAAGCTTTGGTTGAGATTGAGACAGGAAAGAAATTGAAGTGTCTCAGTTCAGAAAATGGAGGTGAATATTGTAGCAAAGGGTTTGATAGGTACTATTCAGAGCATGGGATTTGCAGGGAGAAGACAGTTCCAAGAACACCACAAGAAAATGGTGTGTCAGAAAGGATGAACAGAATAATCATGGAGCGTGTAAGGTGCATGAGATTGCATGCAGGATTGCCTTTACAATTTTGGGCAGATGATGTAGATAATGTTGTTTATCTAATAAACAGAGGGCCTTCAAGTTCCTTGGATGGTGGTGTTCCATAGGAAGCACAGACAGGTAAACAGGTAAACTACTCCTTTTTAAAGCCTTTTGGTTGTGAGGCCTTTGTCCATATTAATAAAGAAAATAGAACAAAGCTTGACCCAAAATCAAAGAAATGTGCCTTTATTGGATATGGTGTTAATGATTTTGGTTATCGCTTATATGATTATGAAAATCACAAAATCATTAGGAGCAGAGATGTAATATTCAATGAAAAGGTCTTGTATAAGAATCAGTTGCAGGAAAAGCAACAGGAAAAAGAAAACAAGGAATATATATTTCTTGCTGAGATCACTGAAAAAGTAAAGGTGCCTGAAAATAATAATAATCAACAACCACAACAATAGCAACAGGCATCCCAAACACCTGAAAGTGGTGTTAGAAGATCCACCAGGATAAGTATATGTTACACTGAATTTTGTCACCTTGACTATCTACAGTTATATGGCCCCATCAATAGCCATATTGTCCTCTTTGTCAAGCCCCATACCTCTGCCCTTCATGTCAAAACTTCAAAAGGGAGAAAGTCACTTGAAAACATGTTTATCTCTGGGTACGCAGGTTCTCTCTACCTTGCCTGCGTGTACGCACTCCAAATACATTAGACCTGCGTAGTAATACGCTCTGTAAGCTAAAGCTAGGATGCGTACCCCTGTAAAGGTCAAAAGGCGCAAGTTTCATCTTTAAAAAGTTACTTGTGGTCACTTCTAGAGCCTTCTAGAAGAGTTTTTGACGTGTATTGAGCGCCTACAGATGGTTCATGCACCCCTATGATAGAGGAGCTTATCCCATCAAGAGAGGAG
>APFE030885221.1:0-25959 GCA_000404065.3 Pinus taeda
TTAGCTTACAGAGCGTATAAATACGCAGGTACAGTGTGTTAGGAGTGCGTACATGCAGGCAAGGTAGAGAGAACCTGCGTACCCAGAGATAAACATGTTTTAAAGTGACTTTCTCTCTTTTTGAAGTTTGACATGAAGAGAAAATGTTTGAGGCTTGACAAGGAGGACAACATGGCTATTTAACTGCAGATAACCATGGTGACAAATTTCAGTGTAACACCCTTCTTAAATTCCCGATACATTTCTTCTACAATGGCTCTCGTGGTCATGAAACTATCCATGAACTAAGAGTCTAATTCCAAGGGAATCTCTTCTTCCATTTTCCTCCAGGGATAGACTCTTCCCATTTATGGGTTAGCCTCAACCAGTTCTCCTTCCCCTAATTTGAGCTTTTACCTAGTTAGCATTCAACAATCCAGTGCAAGCTTGTCTATCCTTAGCAAACTTGAAGCTTTGATACCACTTGATCTGAAAATGAATATCTTAGATTAATTTTAAGGTATTACAGGCTCATGTGCATGGATTTGCCTATATTACTTATTGCGATAGATCGATAAGATTGCGAATAACATAGACAAGGAAGCAATTAAAGAAACATAACAGACAACAACACATAAACACAACAAGTTTAATATGGAGTTCACCCAAAACTCTTGGGCTATGTCTCCTGGTCCAGCCTTCAGTGGTGGTCTTCCAATTATGTCTTCAAGAGCAGAGTTTTACAAAAGTGAGCTCAATTTGTGTCTCAACACATAGATACAAAACAATAGGAGTTTACTTAAATCCCTCAAGTCCCCCTGAGTACACAAACTCACTCTTTGTCTTTGTTTTCTCTCTATCTTGGCACTGCGTATCTCTATCTTCTGCCTTCTATGGCTTTAAAGTCAATTGGTGTTGTCTATTCATTTCCCTTTGTTAGGCTCTCTGGCTCCTGGCCTCTATCTGGTCAAATCCCTTCTGAGCTTTAGAAATCATGGCATAACGTTTTCAGAGAAGGTGGCCACCTATTCTGCAATGGAGGGGACCATCGGGCCTTCGAAATCCCCAAAAATAGTGTGCTCTGTTTACACAGAGAAATACACTAAAAAATGTGAAAATCTGCCAATCTTTCGTTTATCAAATTTGAAATATTATAAATTCCACCTTATAACTCCTATCAGGTCCACCTTTATATTTCTTATCGCATCTCCACTGTTGATCTGAGAGATCTCGATCCAACAATTTAGTTTCATTTCGGGCAGCTCATGCATACAGGAGTTAATCGCTTGGAAAGGGTGGTTTTCTCTCTCTGGGGCTTGGCCACATGGTAGCCAGTGTATGGTAATGGGCGGAGCCCGGCCAAAACCACTTACTGCCTACGACCCACCTGAAATCTTGCTCGTTTCGTGGTTTCGCTTTGTTTTTAAAAATACATTAAAACATTGAAAATCCCGCAAACTAGCTCATATTGGACTTGAAATAATATACCACTACATTAATAAGCCCTTTTGGGTTTGGCTTCATCGAATCGGTGCATTTCCTTTGTATTTCATTCATTTTAGTGGAAATGCGAAATACACCGGAAAATGTTGTTTTCCTTATCTCAAAATATATCAAATATCATTCATAATTTTATTGGGTTCGGCTATTGTAGTCACAGTTGTTATTGACCCCGATCCTTTGCATAGCTCCGATGCAATATTGCAATGTGATTGATTGCAATCACATATCGCATAGACCCTAGTCTGTTGTAAGTGCTCCCTTGTAATTTGTCGATGCGATAGGGTGGGTTAACCTGGGCCGTCGATCTATGTGGTTGATCGACAGTCCTCGTTGACCCCGCTGATCGCTATCACAAAATTTATATGGTCACCTCCAATAGCCTCTACCTACCTTTGCCAATTGCGATATGCCTATTGGATCTGGACCATTGATCAACCAGATACGATGGCTGCTATGAAAAGTTGTTTTAAGCCTTTGATAGGCCTTATTTCACTGTTTTCTTCATGTGTTTGCCTCCCGATAGTGTAATCCACATTTCTAAAAGGTTCTTCTCAGGTGATAGTTTTGAATGTTTGAAGACTTATAGGGTGTTCTGGATCCATTTTGGATCAATATCATAGCTTGCTGCCTTAGCAGTGCGAAAGTATATCAGCCCCAGGTTAGGGCTGCACGAAAGACGATTGTATCCTTTCGCAAAGGTACTAAAGGGTGGAACAAAGGGCTAAGCAACCTGCACGCAGGTAGGTATAGCCAGGATAAACTGACATCACAACCATCTCAAGGGTGTGGAAACTTGGTTCCATCATCCCCCTGTATTGCTTCAGGTGAGACTTCAGTCCGTGCTCTATAGGCTAATGTTGAAAGGGTCAGTAGTGTAGTGATTTATTTGGCTAACTAACGATGAACCTAGGTCAAGCCCCCTCAAGCCAACAGACCCTGTCAAACAATGACAAACATATATACATATATACACAAGAATAATCATGATAACAAATAGTTACCAAATATCATAAGGTCAAGGTTAATATAACTCCCTTTATCCATGCACAACAAGCACAATATTCGGAAAAATAGTTCCCAATTTAGCCAAGGAATCTAATACCTCATATCCATTTACCCTTTTTATCACCTTTCTCATAACTATACTGCCACTGTCCATTTATACCAATGGACTCAACCAATCTAATTTCCTATCATATTCTTGCCTTCGTCTATCCTTTACTCATGCATGAAGCTTCATCCTAGTCTTCCATTCCCTGTTTAGTTTCTTTTAGCTCTCCCTGAGCTCCATTAACTTCCTCTTTCCCAAATGAATTCCCAGGAATCAAAACATAAAAGGAAATAACAAGAAATAAATATGAATAAAACCATCAAAACCAATAGAAATATGACACCAAAAACAAAGTGGCATGATCATGCAGTATACGCAATCGAGACCAAAAATCAAGCACAACAAATCACAAAAGACCAAAAGCATAAGATTATCAATAAACACCATGAATCAACCTCATGGTTCCCAATGCCTCCAAGGGAAAGCTCAACCTGAGCCATCTTCCATATTTCATGGTAGTCTCTTCGTCATGAAATTCCTTGTATGATAATTCCATAAAAACATAATTGTCAGTGTATAAACAAATATAACAATATACGGGTTATATTACCTTGTTATACAAAGGACACTAACTTGTAACTCAACACATCCATACCATATCTCAAGGGACTCTAATTCCCTTGATGTACCTAGCTATAACTAGATACTAGGTAATACACCTATCAAATACATGTTCATGAATATAACATATATCCACATAATGTTAGACAAAATCAAGGTTAAGAAGATTTTATGTATGCAAGGAACTAATTCGTTTGGAATTACGGTTTACATATAAAAAGGAATTCTTACCCAATTCCTTTCTTTTACCACTTACCTTGTTGTAATTGAGTCTTTATTATGCTCTATCACATCACCTAGCTATTAGTTATATAAGAAAACCAAATATTTCCTTGTCATGCTAATACCAAGCATGTTTCACTGCAACTTCTCAAACATGTCGATCACATGTTCCAAAGATCAAGACAACATATCTATTAATTCAAAATCAACCTTTACCAAGATTGACAATCATGTCATAATAAACTAACAATCATTAATAATACTACTACAACTCACACCTACTTACGCTCAAGTGCATATCAAGTGTCTTAACACATATGTGTTAATACAACCATCTTAAAACAAGATCATTCATTGATAATACATTTCTCGATGCGTTTCAAACCAATGAGTATGGTTCATCATTAGGACAAGTTGAAGAATTAGATCATGGCTACATATTAAATAGGGAGAGTAGATCTTCCAACGGCTAGGTTTGACTGAAAAACGGCTATATTAGATCAGACTGGACAAACGGCTATAATTGACCAAGAAACGACTAGATTTGACCATTCAAATTGTTTAATTATAATAATTTTATTATTCTAAAACAAAAATTATTGTAACACCTATCATGTGTTATCATAAGTAAAACGTTAACCAGATTTGAGATAACAATACTACATCTAGGGAATATTTACAATAATATTGATTTAAATGTTAACATATAATAATAGATCTAGGGAAAATAACTATTAGTAATTGAAAGGATTTAATATTAACTAAACTAATAATAATTAATATTATATTTTTTAATTTATAATAATGTTGTAATATTAACCTATTATCAAATGGGCTTTGAAACTAATTCATATATAAATTTAATAGTAAAGCTATTTAATGGGAATATGTATTAATAGATTTGGGATAATTAGAATTGTAAGGATTCGAATATTAATAAAAATAAATATTAAATAATTTTTATATTATTTATACTAGATCATTCAGATTAGTCATGAAAAGGGAATATTTATACTAATATTTAACATATATTATTAGTAATATTAGTTATTATTATATTCTTGTTAAAGTAATAGTATTATTCATATTATTAATTGTGAGGGTAATAAATTAATATCAATTTATTAGTAAAGTTATCTAATGGGAACATATATTAATAGATCTAGGGATACTAGTAATTGTAAGGATTTATTGTATTATTATTTTTCATATAATAGTGTTATAATAATAGTATTATTATTAAAGGATTGGGTAGCTAATTAATATAAATTTATTAGTGAAGCTATCTAATGGGAACAAAAACTTGCTATATAAAAATCTTATACTAGATACTTTAACCCATTTAGATAGTCATGAAATGGACTATCTCTTAAATATAAGAAATCAAGGGAGATTGCCAAAGAGGATCAAAGAATTATGGCTAAAGAAAGTGTGATAAAGGATAACCAAGGGGATAAATTAGAAATCTAGAACAAGCCATTAATAGAGGGAGGGGAGGAAGGGGAAGAAACGACTAGGAAGAGAGGGAAGGGATCCAACACCTACTAATATTCCAACATTTCAATTAATAATAGTTATTTTCCCAAGATATATTATTTTTTTATTCTTATTTCTATTGTTAATCTATTAATATGTACAAAAAATTATAGAGAGGATGAAGCCTCAAGCAAGTTTAACATAGAGTATTAGCAAAATCTAGACTACCCCAACATTGTGGAAATGAGTCCATAGAGAGCATAAAAACCAAAAAGGGTATCAATTTTTGAGTCCAGAACCCACAAAAGAAATAGTGAGATGATTCCCTGACAAATAGTCCAGATAGGATACCAGATTCCATCCAAAACAAACAAAAACAAAGAGACCAGATAGAAAACACCTAGAAGCCACATCCTAAAACCATGCAGCCACATCCGAACCCCTGACAGCCTCGTCCATATCTCTCACTGCCACGTCCAGCCACCTGGAAGCCATGTTAGCCTAGTTGATGTCATCCGGGATGGGTTCCTCGATGATTGGGCATGCCCACTCATCCACCTCATCCCTGGGAACACTGCTGCATGGCTCTCCACTGCCGGCGTGTGGCTCTCCACTGTCGCTAGATGCAACCTACATAGCAGACCCATCATGACTCGAACCACCAGAGAGGCACATGGAAGCAGAGCTACCTCCTTCACCATGCTGATTGCCACCGAATTTCTGGCCATGTGAAGTGAAGAGGCCCTCGTCTATCCCTTTCTTTCCAGTATCTCCACAATTACTACATCTGGGAGCATTCTCCTGTGGCAAGTTGGAATTGTCAACCTGAGAGGTAGTCTCAGTGTTTTCTTTAGTGAAGAGGATGGAAATAGTAGCGGTAATGACAAGCATATTCAGGGAGCTATAGAACCTGAATTGGGTTGAGTGGGGAGTGGGATGAAGGGGCAAAGGAAAATTAGTTGAGTGGAAAGCAAAGTCACCATGAACAGCACCTGAAGAATGAGCCAGACCCCACCCACTTCTAGTGCTTGGATATCTACCTGCCTCATGAATTGGAGGATGATGCAGTTCAGGGGAAGGAGAGGAGGTGGCATGCTTAGGGTACTGCTCAGTCGAAGGGCAAGAACTTCCTCCCCAATTTCCTCCCCAAGTTCCTCCCCTTCGACTTCTCATACGATGTCCCACCATGCTGATATCGCTGGCTAAGCACTCAAAGGGAGCAGTGACAGGAGGGACAAAGACAGAGGGAGCTCTAACAGAGAAATTGTGAGGTGAAGGAGGGTCATTCTGAGTCGAGGTTAGAATGCAGAGACAAGAATGGGAACGATAAAATCCATTACCAAAATCCGTGTAGCATATGATCTAGCAGCGATGGCCAGTTGTAGTGCGAAGGCTGGGTTCATAGGCTTGAGGTAGGTAGGTGCAGTGGAGTAGGGGAGATGGTGAAAGAATGAACCGAGGTACCTCCATATCCAAACAGTAAATGACTTTTTGCCACTTCAGACCTGCATTGTGTCTTGAAGGCGCCTCAGGGTGGTATGGGGAGGGGCACCATCAGCTAAGTGGCCCATCTCCTCGGCGCCATCCTTCAAAGTGTTCATTAAAACCATAATGTGTCACCCTCATCTTGGTGGCCTCCTGCTTTCTGAGTCTTCTCTTTCTCTACTATTTCATTGAATTCCTTCATCTATGCATCCATGGCTATAGAAGATAACACATTAGCATTCAGAGTAGTGTTACTCTCCACCCCTATGTTTGCAAGAAGGTCAGCCACCTTATTGCCTTCCCAACGAATATGTTTGAGATTAACTACTTTGTGGGTTCTGAGCCAATTTTCAACAAGTTCCAATCTTTCGACTAGTTGCCAATTGTTGCCAATTTTATTTGAGGGAGTCCCCTGCAGAATTTTATTCACCATATTTATTAGTATTTGAGAGTCACCTTCAATTATGAGAGGGAAGAAACCATGTGAGTGAGCTAAAAGGAGCCCTTGCCATAACACTTCAAGCTCTGTAGAGTTATTAGAGTCCCATCGATTTGAGCCTATGAATGTTAGAAGGGTGACTCCTTTATGATCTCTGAAAATTCCCCCAAACCTAGCTTTACCTGGATTGCCTTTCGAGGCCCCGTTGAAGATCAGTTGGAACACATTCTGAGGAGGAGGGATCCATTTGTCTGATATTGTACTTTTTGCTACAGTTTTAGCAAACATTTTCAATTCTTGATTCCATTGTAGATTCTAGTTGTCCCAAATATTCTTTTCCTGTGGCAGTGAGGGAAGGTCTTCGTCATGCCAAGTTTGGAGTAGAAACGTTTCCTTGAAGTTTTGACATACATTTTTCCAGATGATTTCCATAGGTGAAGACTGATTCTTGAAGATACATTTGTTCCTCTCCTTCCATATAGTCCACATGAGAAGGCCGGGGATAAGATTCCATAAGGAGTTAAGAACCTTACTCTTATAAGGATTTTTTGCCCAATTGCAAATAGTGGTGGGAATGTCTTCCTTGATTCGACTGTCCCTTTGGCATCAAAAACTAACTTTTTCCTAGAGCTTATGAGCCAAAGGGCAAGTGTTCATGAGATGCAAGGTGGTCTCTTCTTCCTGATTACAATTGGGACAGATGGAAGGTCCATGAAATTTTCTCTTCCACAGATTATCCCAGGTGAGGATTTTGTTTTGAAAAAGAAACCAGAGAAAGGTGGACACCTTCGGCCATAAGTTGGGAGCCCAAATAGCTACCCAAAGTGGATCTTTGAATGCACATTCTTTTATGATTATGTTGTAGGCTTCATGCATGGTGAACATTCCCCTAGATTAATATCCCCATCTGAGCACATCCTTCTTTTCTGAATATCTTATTTTTCGATTGGAGAGTTCCTTTCCCAGGATCTACTGATCGGGCTCTAGGCCATTTCAAATAATGTGATCAGATTTTACCCATTGCTTGAATCCATGGGTTAAGGTAGGCTTCTAATATTGATTGATCTTATCGAACCTGTGAGCTTCCCATTTGGGAATTTGATGAGGATTAATCAAATATTTTAGTCTATGTTGTTGCTGTCAGGAATCTTCCAAGAACCTTGCAATAGTGTCATCCCTGAGCTCCGAGAAGGTATGCTACTGAATTAAATTTTTGTGTTGCTTTGCTGCATTATAGACTAGTGAACCTAGACCTATATCAGTAAGTCGGATGAGATCCTCCACATGTATGTTATTGGCATATTTTTCTATCCATAGAGTGGCCCAAGGAGTGTACGATGTTGTGAGCCAGTTACACTAGATGCGTGCTCCCATAACAGCATTGCTATGATGAGGATCACAAAGCCCAGTCCGTCCAAAGTACTTGGGAAGACATACTTTATCCCATTTAACCAGAGCCAATTTGTGTTTCTATCCTGAGTTACCCCATAAAAAGGATGTTTGGAGCTTTTTTATTTCTTTGAGAACCCATTTAGGTGCTGCAAGGATTGAGAAGAGATATAGCGGCATAGATTGAAGAACTGATTTGATTAAGACTAAGCGACTAGGAATATTGAGGGATCTATGGGTCCAAGAAGAGAGGTGTGCTTCTAATTTTTCAAGGAGCAGATTCCAGGAAGAGTGTTTTAGGGCAACATTAGTCAGGGGAGCTCCTAGGTGCTTGGATGGAAAAGTAGCGATCTAAAAATCCAGGATTGGAGCAATGGAGTCTTGGGTAGCTGCATGGGTATGAAAGAAGAAAATTTGGGATTTGGCCTGGTTTATAGAAGCTCTAGAGGCAGCTGAAAAATTATTTAATAGAGATTTTAACTTATGAGCTTCTTGGAATGAAGGATGCCCATAAAGCATGTTATCATCCACAAATTGTTGATGGGTGAAGGGAGGGGAGTTGCAAAGGACAGACCTCGTAGTTGCTTGGAGTGAAGTGCATATTTAATACATCTACCAAGACTTTCCACCACGATGACAAATAGAAAAGGAGATAAGGGATCTCCTTGTCGAATACCTCTGGAAGGATGAAAGGGGGAGGAAGGAATTCCATTGATTAGGATGGAGAAGAAGGTGGAAGAAATGTGACTCATAACCCATCTAACCCATGGTGGGGAAAAACCAAAGGCAGTTAGCATCTTTTGAATATAACTCCAGCTTAGACTATCAAAGCCTTTAGATAGATCTATTTTAAGTAGCATACCTGCTTTTTTATGCTTCTTCAAAGAGTGGATGATCTCATATGTTAGAATAATGTCATCCATGATTTACCGGCCCTCCACATACCCTGACTGCTCCGGTGAGATGAGTAAAGGGAGCAACGGCTTAAGCCTTGAAGTAATGACTCTGGAGACTAATTTGTAAATGACGTTGCACAGCGCGATAGGCTTGAATTTATCAGGGGTTCTGGAATGAGATTCTTTAGGAATGATGGTAATGAAAGTGGCATTCATGGATGGAAGCATCCATCTATTGGCTCTATATTCTTCCATGACCTGCCAAACTTCCAATTTGATCAAATCCCAGAAATTGTGAAAGAAGTTAGAAGTAAACCCATCTAGACTTGGTGCCTTTCCTTCTTTTAACTATTGTACCACCTTTTCCACCTCCTATAAGGTAATCAGTTTGAGGAGCAACTGATTATGTTCCTCATTGATGATCTTTGGACTGTATTTGATTGTTTTATCTATGGCCTCGATTCGATTTGTTTGAGTCTCATGATGAACATGCTTGAATTATGTTAGAAGTTCTTGTTCTATGGCTGCGTGGTCCTCTACTCATTCTCCTTAACTGTTCTATATATGGGTAATGGTGTTGATCATTCTCCTTTGAATCGTAGAGTGGTAAAAAAACTTTGTATTCTTTTCACCTTCCTTCAGCCACCTGATCCGTGATTTTTGCTTCCAAAGAACTTATTCTTGCTTGTCTCTTTCCAAGATTTGAGATTGCAGGTGTGTTTCCTACTCTGAGCGCTGCTCTGTTCTACCTTTTGTGATGATTTTCTATTGTAGTTTTGTCATTTTTATTTAGAGCAGTTTGTGGCTAAAAAATATTCCCAAAAGTAAACTGGTTCCATTGTTTGATATGGAATTTGAGATTTTTGAGCTTTTACTGGAATTGGAACATTTTTTATCCCTCCAAAAGTACGAAGCTTTTCCAAACTGTGTTTATGAAGTTATTGAAGTCTAAATGTGACAACCAGAAGGCTTCAAAGTGAAAGGGATAATGTGCAGTGTTGCCTGGTCTTGTCCATTGAAGTGCAATTGGCCAATGATCAGAACCTATGAGGGGAAAAATTGAAGCTGAGAGGTCTCTGCCTAAATGGATTACATTATCAGAGAGAAGGAATCAATCTAATCATGAGGCTATTTGATGATGGCCTACTCTTTTATTGTTCCAGGTGAAAACTCCATTACTGAAGGGTAGATCAATGAGCCAGTTGTTCTGGATGAAGTTCTTTAAGTGACATCTTCCCTTATCTAGTCTGCTTATGCCTCCCCTTTTTTCCTCCAATTTGGTTATCATGTTGAAGTCCCCCGCTATGATCCAGAGTGGGTGGGTCCTTTCAACATTGATTATTGATAGAGTATTCGGTATGCCTATCTTATACATGGCTTCCTGAGGAAATTAAACATTTGTTAAATGCCCATGTATATTTGTCCCTATTATATGGAATGAAGCTTGAATGAAGTGCTTGTTCGCATGCATATTGGAGAGCATGATTGTCTATGCATTCCAAATGATTGAAAGGCCTCCTGATGCACCTAATGCATCGACGACAATTCCAATACAACCTGGCCAAGCTTTTTCCATGGTTTTTTCCAGAGTTGCTGAGTTACACTTAGTTTCCTGTATAAAGAAGATGCTGGGTTTTTCTTGCTGAACCATGCTTTTTATCAATCTGTACTTCCTAGGGCTATTAAGCCCTCTAATATTCCATGAGATGAGCCTCATGATGAGATATTAGAGAGGGTGGTATAGTATTTCGTGAGCTTGGAATATCTTCGCGATTCCACTAGCATTTCCCCAATGCGAATGGTTCATTGGAGATCTGTTTTCCTTCCTCTCTTCTTATTATCCTTGTTGAGGATCTTTCCATCCCATTGACTTCCAGGCTGTATGCCAAGGGTTCTCTGTTTCTGTGCTCTTGACAAAACTATTTCCAGGTTGTCCAACTGTCTTTCTGGAATCTTGTCATAACTTTTTGTTTTACAGGCTTGCTCTAAGCCTAGAATATCCAAATCTCCTATATCTATGCTTTCTGGTTCCTCTTCCATATTCTGGGTTTCATTTCATTCTTCTATATTTCCCTTTGTATCCTTCAAAGAATTCTGCTCATTTTCCACCTCCATACTTTGAGTAAGCCAGGTGGGAATGTCACTAGGAGAGGGAGAGCCAAGGTCGATGTTCTGCTTTGATTTTTGGAGAGTCTTTGTCCTGGTAGAGGCTGAGTGAGCTTTTGACTTAGGCTTCTCCTTAGAGAGAGCAAGGGTTTCATGTTTGTCCAGATCTGGTTGGGCCAAGGACTCGAAGTTGTTCCTTGTACTCGGTTTGGGGGGGTTATTAGCAGAGATCTTGGGATTGGACCCAGATTATCTGAGGTTCTTTTTGCGATGGGAGACTTTGGTAAATCCATCAACATCCGATTTTCTCGAGGGAGGAGGGGTTGAGGTTTTCAAATTAGATGGGCAATCTCGAAATAAGTGGGCAAGAGCGTGACATTTCCTACAATGGAATGGAACATGTTCATAGTCTATATATTGGATCCATTCAAAATCATCATGAAAAAGACTTAGCGCATCGAGCAGGGCATTGTTGAGGTGCATATAGATGCATATATGAGCATATGAAGTGTATCTTCTGAGCTTAGTCTCCTTTTCAATTTTGACGAACTCACCAAGACCATTGCCAATATCTCATAATGAAACCTCATCCCAGTACTCTAGAGGGAGGGAGTAGAGGCGGATCCATACTGGTGCCCAACTAAGATCTTCTTTATCCGGGTTAAATCTCTCAACCCAGTCTCTAAAGAAATATGGCCCTCCATCATTGATTCTATTTCTATCCTCCAGACAGTTGAAAACCACCGTGAAGAATCCCTTAGGGCCTAGCTGTAGGGTTATATGACCTTTTGGCTTCCATTTGGTTGCAATCCATCCCTGTAATGCTTTTTCTGTCGGCCAAAAGCCAATAAACTTCCCTATCAGAGCATGATCCTTCATATATTGGATTTGTGTGTTAATCCAACAACTGGGTAGCTTGATCTTTCTTCTCGTGGCTGCAACTAGCTTGCCTGTGGTTGAAGTTGCTTTCAGAATCTTGCTAATTGTTTCTTTATCTCCTTCAGAGTCCTTTCCTTCTTCTGTTTTCTCTTGGACCATTTGTTTGCAGGCTTCCTCCTGCATTGGAACCTGTTCGTTGTCATTTGGGGGAGGCTTTGCGCCCTCCCCCTTAGGTATTCTCATGATTCGCTCACCTCCTTTTATGTTGTGGTTTTTCTTGTTGCTGTAAGACTTGGCAGAGTTACTGCAAACTCTGCAGGCCTGTCATTTCAGATTAGACCTGAACCATAGCTACCCTACAAGTATTCACTCGCCATTGAGATCTAGAATCTGCAATTGGTATGAACTTCCAGCTCTCTAGAAGGATGGAATGGTGGATTTGGACAAGTTGAACCCTTACTAAAAACCCCTCCCTAGATCTATTATTATATGTTAACATTTAAATCAATATTATTGTAAATATTCCCTATATGTAGTATTGTTATCTCAAATCTAGTTAACTTTTTACTTATGATAAAACATGATAGGTATTATAATAAATTTTGTTTTAGCATAATAATATTATTATAATTAAACTATTTGAATGGTAAAATCTAGCCGTTTCTTGGTCAATTATAGCCATTTGTCCAGTCTGATCTAATATAGCCATTTTTCAGTCAAACCTAGCCATTGGAAGATCTGCTCTCCCTATTTAATATGTAGCCATGATTTGATTCTTCAAATTTTCCTGACGATGAACCACACTCGTTGGTTTGAAATGCATCGACAAATGTATTATCATGTGATTTATGCCAAAAAACGTTTTCTCATTAACTTGATATGGATCACAAAAGCCTCAATTCAACATAAGATCATTCCTTTATGCAATCTTATAGACACATAAGCATATGATGCAATTAATCAGACATTCAAACAACATATAGATGACATAATAAACCCCAAACACTCAACCACCAGATAGATGACATAATAGAATAGTCAAGCACCAAGTATATCACATAAGAAAACTCATACCATAATGTATCTCAGGGGATTAGGCTATCTTGTCTGCACAATAAATCTAGGTTAGCATGATATAACCTGAAAACATATCAACTCACACATAATTAAGATCATGATATCCATAATAGTAACTAGTTAACATGTTCACATCATAAACTCATAAACAATTTCCATTCATGCATAAAAATCACATATGCATAGTCAGTTTGGATTAGTACAAGACAATATCACAAATAGGTCGACTCATACCTGAATGTCATAAACCTAACCATCTTCATAGGCCAATCCAAATTAACACGATATATATAACATCAATATCTCAAATTCAATGAGCATACTCATCATTTATATGACCAAAATACATAAAATAACAAGTTATTATCCTTCATGACTATCTGACACATGTGCATATGAACACACTGATGAACTAGAATTTATCATACATGTAACCGAAATAACAATATAATGACAAGAATTTAAGTAACCCTAATGATTATAACAACCATTAACCACATACATGTATGCCAAACATACAAACCTATATGATATCTACTCTTACACCAAAGTCTAGTGCTACAACGTCTCTTTGATGATCTGCATCTCCTAGTTTATCTCAGCTAACACATTAGCATCATAACACACAAATACTATCATGATGACCTAATTGCTTACAATCACCTCACAATTCTTTCTGACCTATACATTCATAATCATAACCATGAAAATGCATGTATAACAACATATAGACATTGACATGCATAACAAATGAATACACATCCAGCATGCATTCATGACAAACACATCCCAATAACAACATCATCAACTTCTACATGGAAACACAACTGTAACAATGACCACTACCATCCACACATAACTAGCACATATAAAACCTACATGAGTGCATGAAAACCAAATTCCACCTATTGAGTCCAAGTGTTGAACCATGCTCTAATACCACTCTATGGCATTAGATAACACTCAAAGAGAACATAAACCAAACATTCCCCAAAGAGAATGGAACCCACTTTGATACAAGTCTGTAAAACCCTCCTCCCACATTTACCCAAGTTAACTGGTCCACTAGGGTAAACATTTGATGAGAGGCTACTATGATCTAATTCAACTCCCCATCTATAGTTAAGGAAGTGGAACTAAGACAACACAACCAATCTTACCTTCTACACATGCTACAGATTCTTCAGGAGCCAACCAACTTTTGTAGGTGATCAACCCGTGAGAAAACTTTAGATTTCACTGAATTGGAGCCTCATTCACTCCCATGGCATGCAAATTCATGTGACTGGGACCCTTCAGTCATTGTCACAACAATAGAATGCAAGCAACTGGGGTCTTTTTCAGCTATTTCTGTGCATGAAACCTCCAAATTTTGTGCCACTTTTTTATGGCCACTGCCCATAACTTCATCAGACTTCCAAAAATGAAAGATAACATCAAAAGAACGAAGTTAAGGAGAATACTTGAACAAAGACTTGACTAAACCCCTACTAGTCATGATAGGCATTTCGTCAAACATGTCAGAAATATGCATTCTACAGGTCATAAGAATAGATCTGAGCATATGGGTCTCATACTTATATGAGAATCGCTAAGAAGCATTGATGACTTATCACAATATATGCATTATCATCTATTAGGTAATACATTCATTGTTCACTCATTTATCAACCAAAACATGACACAATCCATACATCATAATTGTCATAAAACATTCTCATAACCAACATATAACCAACAAAATTAACAAGCATACGAAAACCATAAATGCGACATATGAACCCGTACATTTACACATGAAATACCAAGGAGAAGAAACTCTTATTAATTATTGTAAAATTCAACCAAGTTTGGGACTTCCGTGAACCTCTCAACCATAGATTGGCTCAACCAAATATTTCTTTCCTCCAATCACCCTCTTGCCATATTCCAAACATGAATGCCGGACTCATAACCAAAATCAAGCAAGGATACCCAAGGCTAAGAAACCTTACCCTCATCAATCCACACTAGATCACTAGGCCCTAAACAAGCATGGATGCCATTGAATTTCTCCACCAACCAATGATTCCTAGGCTTGATCGAGGGCACCCACCTCTATGCTTTACGATATAACCAACCATTCACTGGTTGACGATTCTTATGCCTGGGGTAACACAAAATATGGCTTTACCAGAACCCATAATCTGAATTAGTGGTTACTAGGCCAAGGATTTACAACAATCCATAGTATGATTTAGGGAAAACTAGGCCATGTGTTCTTTCTTCCAAATACCACCTCACTTAGCTTTGAATCCATCCAGAAATCCAGCTAAACTAAAACATGAGAACGACATCACACCATAGCTATCCAAAAATTCCAATTCAAGGCTAAAAGTCACTATTACACCTGGAAAATCCCATGCCAATAACAACAAGAGAACCAAGAACAAACATGCATAACCATGCATGCCAAAACTAACAAGGAAATCACACATGAAAATTGATACCTACAACTATTCACATTGTAGCTGCTTAATCCTAGTCTTCCTTGATTGATGTTTGACTTTCTTTGCCTTGTTCACTTTTCTTGATCCAATGTTGAAGTGCTCCAAGAAAAATCCAAGTGTCAAAGAGTGTGAAACAGAGAGGTGCAAAACTGAACTGAAAAAAAGTTTATGAACCGACCCTCAGAAGCCTTTTTATGAATAAGGCCTCTATTTTCCTCATTTTTCTTTTTTTTCCCTTCATTTTCCTCCTCACATGCATCCTATGACCTTTCACCTTCCTTTTATCCTAATTTCCTTTATTTTCATACATAAAATGCCAATTAATGCCTCTTTCCTTTTCAAGCCTTTGCCATTTCCTTTGCCAATTTACTTAGCGATAATAACCAAATGAACACCCACACTAGGATGTTTTTCCCAACATTTCTCTTGGAATATGTATCCCATGAACTTGGCCTTACATGTTTTTACATGAATCTTTACCAGGGATATTATAGACTCCTAATTTATCTTCCTTTACTCTTAGCTTGTCTTTAGAGAGAGTACCATAAATTTTATCTACGAACATCTTTTCTACTTTTGATAGTTCTTTAAGGGATATTATTTTGGGACTGATTCTTAACAGGAGTGATCTTATTGCCTTTCGGATAACATAACTATCTTGGATTTCTTCATCAAGACCTACAATGGAGTTGGCTATATTGTTTACTAAAAGAAAATATGAAGTGGTGTCCTCATATTCTTCCATCTTCAAACTTTCAAATTTCCCCTTGAGAGCTTGCTACCTAGATTCTTTGACTTTTGCATCCCTTTCATAATATGTTTTGAGCTTATTCCATACCTTATGAGCTAACTTACACTACATTACTTTTACAATTTATGATTGTGCCAAGTCACTTAAGGTAGCATGTTTAGCTCATGCATTAAATGTTTATACAGCCTTTTCCACTACATCCATTAGAATGGCATTAGGAAATTTATAATCAAACTCCACAATTTCCCAATCCTTTTCTCTTTAGGAGATGAGAGATGTCTCTATCGTTATCTTTCAAAATGGATAGTTGGTTCTATCAAACGTAGGGGCACTTCCCACTACATGGGACATGGCCATTTTTCCTTGAACTTTGACCCTGTAATAGTTAGATGTTCTAAATGTAACCTACTACAATACCACTCATTAGCCCATAAGTTACACTAAGCAAGGGGGGGGGTGAATCTATGTGTTAGTTATTTTACCAATTTACATGTTGTTGGGACAAGGTCCCCCAGGGTTAAGTTTTGCTAAGTATTAATTCAAATTTTGATAAGATATTGTAAAGACTCCACAATTTGAGGAACAAAGTGTGACTAGCCAGGTTCTTAAGAGTCAAAGGGGCTTTTAGGCAAGTGAAATCCCCCTATTTTGTAAAGGGATGAGTTGTATTAAGCTCTGCCTATGGTTCATAGACCATGGTAATGTAATGTAAACACTATAAAAGGTAGTCATTGATGAGTCATTAGGCAGTTAAGTTAGTTCGATGTTATGAATGATGCTTAGAGTCTGAATTGTTCTTTTCTATATTTGGAAAAAGAGGAAGGCTCTTGCTGCTATGTGCGCGGAGCCTTTGGTAAGTCTACAACTGAGTGCATGGGCCCCTGCAGTTGTGTGCGCAGGGTCAGAAAAGTATATGTATTGAAGATCGAGAATAATAAATAGTATTTGAAGTAATTTTGTGTTTGAACTATATACTCATGTGTTTTTTGTGTTTATGCTCAGTTGAATGCCATTTACCTGTAAGATTGTCTTAATTACACCACAAAGATATTGATATACTTTTATATGTTATTTTATGCATGATTAGACCCTTAGGCGAAGCTCATAACTCTGTCTAATTGGGATTTGCTTTAAGTTTTGGGATTTTGAGGATAAGGGTTCGTGAAGGTCAGATTAAGCCTTAAAATGAAGAAATGAATTACCCCTACATCATAGAGTCTTTTGGATGCAAAAACTTGGTTCTAGAATCCCCCAATACTACCTCGAGTGAGATTGTAGCATGTGGTAAGCGGGTTGTTTCCAAAAGGGTCGATAGTATAGGGTTTTGTTCGTTAACACTGCTAACTCTAAACCTCAGTCCAAGCCCCCTCAAGCCAACAAATGGTTTTGTTGTTAGGATGGAATCTATCTGAGGGACGTGTGATGTGGTGTCCATGGATACCAAGTAAGAAATAAATCGAGAAGTGGATAAATGGGAAGTAGCACGAGTTTGCATCTCAGGCAAATAGGAATCCATGTTTGTCAAAATAAAGGTGGTTACAAAGATATCTCTAAACAAAAAAGCACAAAGTTTTCTTTTTGATGTTCCCTTTTGAATTACACAAGTGGTTTTCCAAATTAGCAAGTAGAGAGCCTACTTGGAAGCATGAAGATCCTATTGTGTGCACTCTAGAATTAGGCAAACATCTTGAAGGATTTGATCATAAGTTTGCAAGGGATGTTGATTACTAGATTCATAGTATATTGGGTGGTTTCATCACTGAATTTTCAATTGATACATATGTGTCTTATAGCAAAGCTGAACACTGATTCTTCAAAGGCCGCAGAGGTAAATACCTGAAATTGCTAAAGGCCATGATTAAAATGATATTGTGTAAAAAATGGATTATTCCTTTAGATTAATGTTTAAGAGAGGACACACTGGATGTATGCGAAGTTGAAAGTGATTTAGAGTAGATCTAGAGAAATTGATTGGGAATGAAAATAGTCCTTTATAGGGAGAGTCTAGAAGTGAAGAAGATATAAGTATCCCTAGTATGCCCAGAGGTGCAACATAGTCAGTAGATTAGGATACTTCTGGAATTCCACATCCACCCACTCCACCTCTGGCTTCACATCCACCTCATACACCTACACCTCCACCTCCACCTCCACCTCCACCTCCAATATTTAGTATGGCAAGTACAATGAAAATGTTTGTATTTAGGTGTTCTGGATTAGAGGATCCATATCAGTTTTTTTTCATTGCAGAAGATGTGTCAAAGGCACAATAGGTCAACGATGATGACATGAATAAATCACAATTGGTTACAGCACTATAGGAAGGAGCACTTAACTGGTACATCAAATATAATGTGACTCATTTGACTGCTTCATTACCTAAGACGAAGGATTTGCTGAATGCAAAATTTAGGAAGTAGAAGTCACAAGCTCATTGTGTGACTAAACTAAAGGAGATCAAGAAAAGGGTTACCAATTTTACGTGGGATATAGATGAACGACATAAGTTTTTACTGAGCCAAGCTAATCTTCATATTTCAGATGAACAACATAAGGAATGGTACATAGCTACACTATTGCCTCACTTACGATTGTCATTATCTCAACAAAAGATTGGGTCTCAGGCCGAAGAATTGTAGATCATGATGAAGCTAGAAGATTTGCCAATGCAAGACACGAATATAGGATTTGAACAGAGCTAGTCGCAGTTAGCAAGCTACATATGGAGTTGTAGGATTTGAAGAAGAGAAAGAAGGTTAAATCGAAAACACATTCTGAATTTTGGTGCATGAAGTGCAAGAATGAAGGTCATCATAAAGATCAATGCCCTATATGCCAGGATTATATAATTGCATGGTGTCCCAACCTACTGAAGCCAGAATATCCTACTAGATCAAGCACTAGTGCGAGTGCCTAGTGTAGCGTTTGTCAACTGTTAGGAAAACATTCAAAAAATATTTTTTATCTATTGTAGAATTTTTGTACAGTCTCCGAAGCAACTCCTTTGTAAATTTTGTAAATTGGTTGGTCATGATGAAAGGAATTATCAAAGCTATGAATTGATGATGGACAAGACTCTAATTTATAGAATGCAGGCTGAAGACCATGCACATAATGATCAAAGCTCACTTGTGGCTTGTAGAATATTCCAAGGACGGGGAAGACGAGGAGGAGGAGGAGCTAGAAGAGGTCGTGGATAGATCATTTGTTACAACTGTGGAGAACTAGGGCACTTTGCGTACAACTGTCAGAATCCAACTCACCCTTTTGTCAATACTATCGGCATTTTGAGCATGTTATAGAATATGTCTTGGTATTATAGTGAAGATGCAAGAGAAGAAGAACCAACATTCCACGAATAATATTCAGATGATGAGATCCAAGCTGCATGAAGACGATCCTGGTATCAACATAGTCACGTGAAGTGGTATAGCCACTGGTGAAGACAAGGTCATATGCAAAGAACGAGTATCAGATCTATGGTTTCGAAGAGCTGGTGAGAATAATTTTGGGTTTGATTTACATAAATAAAATGAGAAATTCATGGAGGAAAGAAAATGTTTTATGGATCCATGTGCTTCTACATTTAATAATAAGATGATGCTAGTCCCACGAAAGGAGAAACTTGACAAAGTTACGACAATGCAGGATTCAGATCCCACGGTGTTTAAATCATTTCTGCAGACCTCCATGAAGTTATCACAAGAACATAAGGCAGTTGAGGGACTTTAAGAGATGATAGATAATTGTGCCATCAAGGATAAGTTGTTACCAAAACAACATGCAATCAAGAAGGTGAACCAAAGAAAGAAGAGAATTGGTGGGGAGATGCGGTGGAAAGCATAGTTTGGTGATTTTGAATTGGATCAAGTAATCCTAGGTTCAAGATGTGATGCTAATGTACTGCCAAAGCAAACATGGGAATGTATGGGGAAGCCTAAGTTATAGTGGTCGCCAATTCAACTGCGCATGACGAACCAACAAAAGATAATTCCAGTGGGTCGCCTACATCGAGTAACTCTAGATATTGAAGGTGCAAGCGTAGTGGCAGATTTTGAAGTTATTGAGATCGTAGATGATAGTAATCCATACCCAGTGCTTCTTGGGATTGATTGAGCCTTCGACATGAATTCAATCATTAATTTAAAGAAGCGAAGAATGGTATTTTAAAATAATGATCTGTGAGTGATTATTCTGTTGGATGGAGCAGAAGGTGCATTGATCTAGGTGGATATTGGTGGCCACCGACCAAGTCCATCTGGACCCCCACCATTGTTTCTCTCAGCATTTTCAGTTTCCTTAATTGTAGCACAACTTACTATTTTTAGCAGTTTTTCACGTCCTGAACTTTCGGAGCCGTTTTGAGGCCCTAAATGATGTTCTTTGGGAAATTTGAGGGCAACATGGGTCCATGGACCGATGTTTCCCTTCCCAAATTAGTATTGCTCAAATAGATCTTTCTAACGAGCTATTGTATGCATCAAACAGAGATCGTATTCCAAAGTTATGACCCCAGGAAGTTGATGTACCAATTTACCCAAACGGGGCCCACAGTTTGGCATTTCATCTTCTAGGGTTAGGTTTTGGAATGTTAAGGGTTTTCCATTGTTTCTCAACAATAAATAGGCCTTCGAGCCTCATTTTAACACTATTCAGAGGCATGTAGCCACCACATCTTTTCTCAGAGATAAGCTACCATCGCCTAGCTAGTTTATTTCCATTGCTGTTTGTAAGCATATTTCAGTATTTTACATTAATGAAATGAAGTATTATTTTCACTGCGTATCTGTGTTTATGGTTATCTCTATAATTTGTTGCATTCCTGTTTAAGTCTGGATCAGTGGTATCAAAGCGGTCTGCTTTTTCTATGTTTTTCTTTGCATGTCCCCAATGAGGTCGGGATATAAGGAGTTAGGGCTTAAAATGGTTGAACCTTTGCAAGACCAGCCTCGCAAATCCCGACGCTCTCCCATGGCAGATGAGAAGAAAGATGAGGGGGCAGGATATCCTATGAAAATCTTGCTTGAAGAAGCCCTCGAGCGACAACGGAGCGCGATGATGGATAGGTTTGCCCAGATCCTTCAACGGCTACCCAGAAGCAACGCATCAACTTCTAGTAGCTACTCTGGAAATGCCTCGCCCATTAAGGTATAAGTTAATTTTGAAATCCCCATATTCGAGGGTCAGATAGATGTAGATGCTATAGATAAACGGTTAAATCTGCTATAGGGTTATTTTTTGTTGATGAATTTTCGAGTCAGGAAAAGAATGTTTTCGCTCTTCTCAAAGTAGCCCCCCACGTCAAGGACTGGTGGGAAACCTACTGTGAGCAGAAGGATGAAAATACCGGCTCACTATTTTCAGCCGCACTCACATGGAATTCATTCCAGGATGCCATCAAGGAGCAGTACTACCCTGTCAGAAGTTATGAGGCTGAATACATAAAGTGGACCACGCTGCGGCAGGGAAGGGACCAAGACGTGCTGGAGTTCACCAATCTTTTCCATACCCTTCACTCAAAGTTGGGGATCAAGGATTTGAAGAATCATTTGATACTCAAATACTACGGCTACCTGCACAACTACATCTAGGAAGAAATAGAATTCCTGAACATCTCCTCACTCGGCACATCATACCGATATGCCATCAAGGTCGAGCAGAAGTTTAAACAAAAAAAGCGAGACTTTGGATCTGTGAATCTAAAGCAAGGGAAAGGTGCCCCTAAACAACAAAACAAAGGACAAAGCCAAGGCGGGGCAGCCCAAGACAACCCACCAAAGCTGCAAGTAAATAATAGTGCCGCGAAGCCAAAAAAGGACACGAGAAAATGGTGTGAGTTCCATAAGACCTCCACTCACCACACAAGTGAGTGTCGGGCCAAGCAGCCATTGGTGGTTGAACTGAAGGTTTCAAAATTAGATGCATGTCTGACTCTGAGTCAGAACTGACAAGGGGAATGAAAAAAGGGAAGCACATCATTGTGTGGATCCAACGCCACTGTTGCTCCACCAGGATCCAGAAATGAACCTGAAGATCCAGAGGGGAGGAAGCATCTCTTCCACTCCCAAATGTGGGTAAAAGGGGATCCCCACTACAGTTCATTGTCGATAGCAAAGGAGCCAAAAGAACCTCATTTTGGTACAGGTTGTGAAAGTGGTTGGGCTTACCGACCATAGCACATCCACAATCGTACACCATCAGGTGGCCTTCACCAAGGACGGGATCTTCCCGTGAGCTAGCAGTGTCACCTTCCACACAACATCAAGCTCTTCACGGATGAGGTATGTGTGACATTGCTCCCCTTGAATTTTGTGATGTATTATTAGGACAACCATACTTCTGGAAGCGACATGTTGTGTATGAATCAAGGCCCCATGCTGTTATTATTACATTGGGAAATAAGTTGTACAGGATACCAGAGGTAGCACCACCTACTGCCATCTCTTTGATTACTGCAAAACAATGCAGTAAGCTCATTTCCAAAACTATGAAATTTGTTTTCCTGATGGTACGCCCTCAAGGAAAGAAGAAGACGTTGGCCATGGCCTCCAGACAGGGCCCCTCTGCATGAAAACTACAGATGGACAAGGTCGTGGAGGAGTATGAGGACATCTTCACCTCCCTCGCAAGGGTTCCTCTGCATTGTCAAGTCAAGCACTCCATCAATCTGACCCTAGTTGCACCGCTACCCAATGGACCAATTTATAGGTGCTCCATTTTGGAGAACGATGAAATCAAGAGGCAGATTCAAGAGCTCCTGCAGAAAGGTCACATTCATCCGAGTTCATTGCCTTGTGGGAGCCCAATCATGTTGGTATAGAATAAGGATGGGACTTGGAGACTCTGTATTGACTATCAGGCGCTGAACAAGATTATTGTCCATAATAGGTACCCAATCCTGTAGATTGATGACATCCTGGACCAACTAAAGGGGGCGAGATATGTCAGTAAGATCGATCCGAATTCAGGATATCACCAGGTACCAATCGAACCCTCTAATGTGTGGAAGACTGCCTTCAAAGCCAAGGAGGGCCTTTTCAAATGGTTGGTTATGCCTTTCGGATTGACGAATGCTCCTGCAACCTTCATGAAGCTAATGGATGACATCTTGCGGCCATTCACCAACTCATTTGTAGTGGTATACTTGGATGACATGCTAATCTTCAGCCAGAGTTGGGAAGAGCACTTCCACCACATCCAATAGGTCCTCCAAACATTGTGGCAATACAAGCTATGTGCCAACTTGGAGAAATGCACTTTTGGCATGACCCAGGTTTAGTATCTGGGATACATTATTGATGAACAGGGGGTGCATGTGGATCCAGCCAAGATCCAAGTCATTCAGGATTGGCCATCTCCAACCACTCTGACAGAGCTCTGTAGCTTTCTAGGTCTTGCCAACTTCTATCGCAGGTTCCTGTTGGGGTTTTCTCATATCACTTGGCCCTTGAGTCAAGTCACCAAGGGAGGAGCGAAAGAAAAATTCTTTTGGTCTGATTCTCAACAAAAGTCATTCATAGAGTTGAAAGATTGCCTCTAGATGGCACCAGTGCTCGCGTTACCAGATTTAAAACAACGATTTGAGGTCGAGATAGATGCCTCTGACTACGCTATTAGGGCAATCCTTACTCAACATGGGCATCCAGTGGCATATCACAATGAAACACTCTCAGACACAATCTGGAAGTATCCCAATTATGATAAAGAGATGTATTCCATTGTGCAGGTCTGCTGACAATGGAAGCACTACATTTTGGGGAAGGAAACGGTCATCCACACAGACCATCAACCCCTGCAATTCATATAGACCCAAGGGAAATTGCAGAATGTTCACCATTAGAAGTGGTCCACATACCTGCAACAGTTCCGTTTAAATATCAAATATAAGAAGGGCAGCACCAATAATGTTGCAGATTGCCTTAGTCGACCACCGATCATGGTGTTAACCACCGTGCTCAACTCATGTGGGCGTGAGACTTATGATTGGCCACTTCTCTACAAAAGCGACCTATAATTCAGCCACACATACCAGACACTCTTGGAGGGTCACCATGTTCCAGATTTTCACCTCTAGGATGCCTTGTTATGCCACCTGGGTCACCTTTATGTTCCTTCAAGTGAGCATGCCAAGATGATGTGTGAAGCACACTACAGTTGGGCTGCTGGGCATTTCGGGGTCGATAAAATGGTGGCAGTGCTGCAAAAGTATTTCTATTGGCCGAATCTTCGACAGGATGTTGGGAAGTACATCAGATTAGTACTCCCTATGCCATTGCCAAACCGACCATCAAGAAGAAAGGCCTCTATGCCCCGTTGCTCACCCCTAGTCGACCTTGGGAATCCATCTCCATGGATTACATTTCAGGCCTTCCTTCCACTAAGCATGGAAATGACTATGTTTTTGTGGTCGTTGACAGGTTCTTATGGCCATTATGATGGCCTGCAAGAGAAATATCACAGCAGAAGCCACTGCTAAACTCTTCTTCGAACGAGTGTGGGTGCACTTTGGGATCCCACAGTCTATCATCTCAGATCGGGACAGTCGGTTTCTCAGCACATTTTGGTCCAGTCTCTGGTCAATGCTGGACACCAAACTCACAAAGTCCACAACCTTCCATCCTCAAACTGATGGCCAGACAGAGGTTGTCAATAGGATGATTGTGCACATTCTGCGCATGTATAACTCAAGGCATCCACGCACATGGGATGAGAGCCTCCCCTATGTTCAGCACAGGTACAACTGAGCTCTTCACAGCTCCACTGGCCATAGCCCTTTTCAGGTGGGCTTGGGATTCCAGCCACTATGCCCCATTGATGTGGCCATGCCACTTGCAGCCACTCACATGAATTCAGCTCATGTCCAGTCCGAAACAGATAAGGCCACCAGCTTCATTGAGCGTATCCAACATATTTGCCACCAGGTCCATGACATTCTTGAGAAATCAAATGCCAAGTACAAGCAGCGACATGATCAACGTCGGGTGCCACACAAGTTTCAGGTGGGCGACAAAGTCTGGTTGCATTTGCAAAAGGAACGCCTTACTGGAGCCTATCGGAAATTAAGACCACTCCGATATGGTCCTTACACCATTACTAAGGCTATGGGAGACAATGCATTTGAGCTCGGCATTCCCCCATTCCTTGGCTTGCACCCAGTGTTCAATGTGGACCGCCTTCGACCATACTTTCCACCATTACTAGACACATCCGACATTGCAGAACAGCTCCAACCCACAGAATTAAATCCAGATTGCATGGAACAAGCTGCAACCAATCGGATCATGGACACACAGATCAAGAACACTCGCCAACAGAATATCCAACTGTACCGAGTTGTCAAAGCAGGCCAACTCCTTCAACAGGGCAAGTGGTTCACCAGGGAACAGGTTCAGCAGAAGTTTCCTCATCTCATGGGGGAGCTCAACGCAATGGGGACCATTGCTTCCTAAGGGGGGAGGAATGATCCAGGTGGATATTGGTGGCCACCTGCCAAGTCCACCTTGACCCCCACCATTGTCTTTCTCAACATTTTCAGTTTCCTTAATTGTAGCACAACTTACTATTTTTAGCAGTTTTTCGGGTCCCGAACTTCCGGA
>APFE030885221.1:30618-43527 GCA_000404065.3 Pinus taeda
CCCCCTGTGACCCCCCCGTTGCGCAATCGGCGCGGCGAAGGGGGGGCTCCGCCCCCCCTCTAACCCCTCGGTTCACTACGTAGGTTAGTCGTGGAAAGAATATAACACAACCCAACAATGAGGTCTCTGCATTGCGATGCAATCAACTTGCAAAGTCGCTATGTTGTATATCTACTAAGGTATGTAAGTTGCTTTATTATCATGGATCAGATGATGTCAATATGTTTCTTAACCATTTTGAATGGGACGTACTAGAGGAACATCAATTCTAGCCCTTAGATATAGAATTGAGAGCTACACCTATAATATGGTGGTGTACGCACAAGCATAATATTGTTGACTGGAAGGAATATCATAGAATGATGTGGTTAATATTTGGCTATGCAAAAACTTGACTGACTGAAAAATACACAGGAAATGATGATATGCATGAACATTTGGCTCAATGGACTAAGGTGTGGGGTGAGTTACCTCAACCAGAGTGGTTGCAGATCTTTATTCATACCTTTGATGTTATCCCAATGAAATTGTATTTAGAGATGATGTTGCAACACGAGAATGATGATTAGAATGAAATGAAGGAGATTTTATTACTGACGTTCAGTTTTAAATATGGGTTCAAATGGATTGATGAAATTCTTCAAGAGATTAAAGCAACAATCTTCCGAACACGTGTAGAGCCTATTGCTTGGATACATCCTCACTGAATCACGCAGCTACAACATGCTTTGGAATGTTACAATGTTACTATGGAAGAAGGTGATGAGGATCCATGGAATATTAATATCCCTGAGTCAGAGGGACTGCACGAAGTTGTCAGACCTGACGTGGAGATCCCTTATATCTCAGAACCGGTGAACACAAAACTGGTAAATATCGACTCAGAAGCAAAACCAAAATTCATTTACATTGGAGACTATTAAGATGAAGAGATAGTGGATAATGTTGTTGAATTGTTACACAAATATCAAGATTTATCTCCAACTAAGTTCTCCAACTTGAAGGGGATAGTAGGAAATTTGGGTATGATGAAGATCAATCTAAAACCAAATGCAAAGTTGGTTAAGTAGTGCCCATATCATTTGAATCCAAAATACAAGGAACAAGGATTAATGGTAGACCATGCTAAGATTGTTGTAATTATCAATTTGGATCCCCATAAGAATGTAAAGAAGATACACGTGACTTCTGGTCATACTGGCTACTACATGAATTTTATTAAGGCATACGTGTCAATCACTATGCCCATGGAGAAGCTGCTAAAGAAGGATGTTACATTCTATTGGGGTGACGACTGTCAGAAGAGAATTTTATTGTTAAGGAAAATATGGTTATGGCACTGATTCTGGTATTCCCAAATTGGAAGAAGGAATTTCATGTGCATGTGGATGCATCTTGTATAGCATTGGGAGTTTTCTTAACTCAACGAGGGGCAGGAGATATTGATCACCTAATTGCCTTTAGTAGTGGAAAACTATCTAAGGCACAAAAGAACTATTCAACCACAAAGCAAGAAGGACTGGCCATGGTTTATGCACTATAAAAATTCAGCCATTACATGCGAGGTGTGCACTTCAAAATGTACACAAACCATTATGCTATGAAGTACCTGGTCAATAAGCATGCGTTGGGGGGGGGGGGGGAGATTTGTTGAAGGTTGTTTCTTTTCTAGGAGTATTATTTTGTAGTGATAGTTAATCCTGGAAGATTGAATGTTGGACCTGATCACCTCTCTCAGATAGAGAAAGACGAAGAGCCCACTAATATTGATGAAGGTTTACCTGACCCACATCTCTTTGCTCTCAGAGATGTGGGTGAGCATTTTGTAGACATTATTCATTTTTTATCTGCTAGCATAGCTCCTAAAGGTTATAAAACATATGAAAAGAAGGAATTAGTTTTCAGGGCTGCAAATTTTTCCATGATTGCAAGACACTTATATAAGATGGGATTGGATGAATTTCTATGCGTGCCTAAATATGAAATAGACAATATTCTAGTTGAAGCCCATGGTGGTATCATTGGAGGACACTATGCAGGCAAGGCAACTAGACATAAGATTCTACGAGCAAGATTATGGCAGCCTACAGTACATAAAGATTCTAAGGATTACTGTAGTGTGTGAGGATGTGTGTCAAAGGACTGGGAGGCCATCGTGAAGGGATGAATTGTTGTTAAATCCACAAATCACACTAAAAGCATTTGATAAATGCGAAATTGACTTCGTTTCACCTATTCATCCACCATGGAAGAAGAGAAGAGCACTTTATATTATCACTACGACAGAGTACTTAACCAGGTGGGCCATCGCATAGCCTGTGTACGATTGCAGCACGACAACTGCTACGAATTTTATACTTGAATATATTTTGTCAAAGTTTGGATGCCTGAATATTCTGATGAGTAATAGAGGTTCATACTTCTTGAATGAGACAATTTCTTCTTTAATAGAAGAATTCCATATGTACCATCAAAAGAGTAAAACATATCATCTCAAGGCAATTCTATCAAAGGAGTGTTGTATGATGTTTAGGAAGATGGAATAGACGGAAGCTGAGGTAGTTGCATCATAATGGGGGTTCCTACATAGCCTTCCGAGAAAGTGACTGTTGGAAAAGCTGCAGTTGATTTCACAATGATTTTTTCATTAAAAGGAGCGGGTGAAATGCATTTAAGGATCATATCGATGAAAATATACTACAAAAAATGGATTGATGAGGGATATCTATAGGGAATCGAGTGTTTTGAATTTGAAAAAGGATACAAATATGGCACCCTACTCCACATTTAGACACTTTGTTTCAGATAACTTATTTTGTGATTTTGTGCCTAAGTGTGAGCCGTGAGAATTGTGGTATGTCTGAGTGGAGCTGGACAAAGCTGAAGAAGGAATTATTATAGAGAGGGTTTGGATATATCATAAATTTTCACACCCTACCCATAATATGGCACCAAGATCCCTTAGAATACATCCTGCTACCCTAGCAGCAATAGCTATGAAGTAAAGAAAGTTGCAGCAGACCCTGGTTCATAAATTGCTACCGAAAATTCCAATCAAGTAGAGACAAAAGGGGGAAATGGATAAAAACAAATAGCCAATGGAACCGTAGGACTTGGATGACGAGGAATTGGCTAGTGGTCTTAAAGATATCAGCACAGACGAAGTTGAACCCATTTCCAGGTTGCCTCTGTATTTGCCACTAAGAGAGCCAATGTCCAAGGTTGCGAAGGACCCGAATGCTATTAAATACGAGGTTTTCACTCTGCTGTTACTGGAAGACGTAACTATTGTGGGTGAATTGTTGGCCTGGGTAACACAACTGAAAATGGAAGATTGGGATTTAAATGACCAAAGTACAAGATGATCACCAGTATTGCAGCAAGAATGCTACAACTCCTTGAGCTACTAGCTTTAATTTATCAACCCGGGGTTCGTACAAACTCGGAGGTGACATTGTTGTATACACAAGTAAAAGTGATGGTTCTGCCTTTTGTCACTATTCAAATGGTGATAGACCACTAGGGTTTTCAAGCCGGCTTCTATGGATTCAGAAGAAGCTTGATTTCTAATGAAAGAAAGAGAAATCTATTCTAGGAGAAAGATTCTCTACTTCAAATAAAGAAAATGACTGAAATCCTATGCTAAAAACACACCATTCTCTAACTAAGTACTGAGAAACTATGCTTTACAAGAATGCCAAGCCAACATGTATGAAATGCTACTACCTAAAGCGTGGAAATTCAAGACATCATAGATCACTATCGTGCATGTAAAGGACTGAAATAAATCTATTTTGTTCTTTTTATTCTTTTTCTAGAAAATCAAGTGTAAATCCTAATCTATTTGGGTGATGTGGCAGGTGGCTTAGTGATGTTGGTGGATGGTTGGGAAGTTTAAGAGATGGTTGGAAGGTTTGGGAGACCCTTGGGTGACTTGGTGTGGCTTCCTAGAAGTTTTACCTCAATTCAGCCTCAAAGAAGGCCACTACAAGAAAACCTACAAGATGTACTAGAAACCTACAGGATTCCCTATATTTCTACATGCTATAGCCGAGAGAAAAACGATGGTTGTTGGAGGTGATGGAAGGTTTAGGAAAGGTGGTGGATGGGTGGAATTGAGTGAGAAAATTCCTATGATCACTCAAAACTTGAAACCAAGGTTAGGATATGGTTGGATTCACGCAACATGCTTGGAGGAATTTCTATGTAAAATGATGAGATTGGTGAACATCTTGGTGAAAGAAAGGAATGATTATGAATGGATGAAGTTGGAAGGTGGTTGCCTTCTATGAGATTCCTATATATTTTTGAATCAACTACTCTGCATAAAACATTTATAATTTCCAAAAAGTCATGTAAACAAGAAGAATTCTAGCAAGCTAGAAAAGTTGAATTTAATGAACTAGCTATCTACTTCATGCACGAGGAAAATTGATGAATAAAATGGAATCATGGATGAGATCTATTGTAAGACTAAAGATGGAAGAGATGGTAATTAAATCCTACACTTGAAAAAATGATCAAATGCTGGTTCAAGTACAGTAAACTCTAAATCTTATGAGAAAATGGAAATCTGTCTTTTTGGGGCTGTATAAGGGCATTTTCCTCAAATCATGATTCGTGAAGGAAGAGTTGAGACCAAGACATCTACTGACAAATTTTTGGTACTCCTTTTATCCCTTCTAACCTACTACTGAAGTAAATAAAAAATAGAAGCAAACTAATAAACAACTAATCAAATCCACAGTACTTGCAATGAAATACTTCTAGAGACAATTTAACCACGAACCTATGAAACTAAGCCAGGCATACGTATACAAGAAGAGGACTTTTGCTACTAGGGTTGTTCCCTAACCCAAGAGCTTCATCCCTCTGAGTTAACTAAGTGTTGGACCAAGAAAAAGCTCATTTTCATTATCAAAATAGAAAATTACATCAATGTCCTCCAAAATTCTCGAGCTCGAAAATAACTAGTGTTTTTACAACAAAAGTTTGAATCCTAATCAGGCTCTAGGCCTCTCTACTTATAAAACTAAAGTCTCCAATGCCTTAATTAAATGTAGGGAGGCTTGAATACCAAACTCGAGATGAAATAACTCTTTGTCTATCACTTTCTCGATTTCCTCTTGATCTTTATGACATGGCTTCTTGCACCTTGAGCTGGTGTGATTAATGGAAGAATATTCGAATGGGGGAGGAGTAAATGAGGAGGATTTACCTCCTACAATCTCTCTCCATTATTGCATTTGAGTTTCAAACCTTAGTATTCCTAAAATTCCTTGATTTTCTCTTCCAAATCTGTATTCAATGCATATTAGTCCAGTAAGCATAATATCTCACTTTAACTTATCCCATTAAACAAAATATAATCAAAACATGTACTAAGTTGTGAGAAGAGTTTATTTGACTAAGCTAGGAGGTGAATTGAGGCCCTTATAATTACCTAATGATGAGGCTCATCATCACCCCCCTACTAAAAGTGTTGCTCATCCTCTGGGAAACTTAATCAATATGCATGTCTTTCATAGCTCTAGTGGCCTCCCTAACATCCCATGCCTCTGTCATGGTATCCTCTTCTTTTGCATAGAATCCTACCTCCTTTTCTCCCTCCTCCCACTTCCTTCTTTCTTCCTCTTCCTTCCTTCCTTCTTGCTGTGGAGGTAAATCCCCTCTGCGGACAGAGCCGATCCCTACTAGCCCAGATGGGGTCTAGCAACAATCAAACAATGCTATCACGCAGGTTCCTGATTGCAAATTAAAGACCAATGATGAGGGCCTACCTAGATTCCAACGCTAGTACTTGTACAAGAGTCGACGCTCCCGTTCCTTTGCTCCGGCCGGTCACAATCCCCACGATCTCCGTGAATGGACACCTGCACATGCAAAGAATGACATAAACACAAGCATAAAATCCAATGGATGCACCTATATATCAGTCAGAAAGGATATAACTCATCATTATTACAAAGAACAATAAGAGTGGAACCATAATAATAGTCGTCTATTATTGATAAACAAAGAAGAATACAACCATAGTTCTGATGTCAAATCCTCCTTTGGCTGGGTGATCAGCAGCACATGTCTTGCAAAGCTTGTTGGGAATGGAGAACAAGCCTCTCTCTCCTTGGTTATTTGGACAAGAATCTCCTTACTTTAGATTTAGCCTTATGGGAATGAAGAAAGCTTCTTGCAGCATGAACTTAGCAATTCTCAAACTTTGGATCTCTGGAACTTGGAACTAGAACTAGAACTAGCTTGTCAAAGGCAAAAGGACAAGATTTTATAGATAGAGGGGAAGGAGTTAGGATCATCCACAATATTCATGGGATTGGATTTATCACTAAGAAGCTTCCATGAGAGGTGGAGAACTACTTCCCTCCTATGGACATTCGAAGCCAAACTAAACCAACTCAAGATAGATTCAGTTTATGAGTGGGTTAGGAAGAACCTTCGGATGTTTGTTTGTTAAAAACATTACCCAATGTGGCGGGCACTAGTGTGACTCTGAGACAGAGCGCCAGATGGCGCGCCCACTTTGGAGGATTTCCCCCATTGGCGCAAGTGATACACAGTGAAACTGCACCAATGGAAAAAAGGTTGTTTTTATGGGTATTTTGCAGAGGATGTCTTCAGGGCATATGAAGTTTATACTTAGGGGAATACAATGCAAGTGTTTCCAAGTCATTTCACTTCTCATAAGTCCTGGAATGAGTCCTCCAAGATGCGGGAGAAGGGGTAACAAGGACGGTGACAAATTGTTGTGTAACACTTCTAACATCCCCAAGAGGAGTGGCGGACTAAGTCTCAGGCCAATCCAATTGACTTTGAGCCTTTGGATGGATTACTTGTACATGGGTGTCATGTTGAGTGCTTCTCTCATCCTTTGAGGAGAGTGGTACTCTGTGGTCTTCAAACTCTATGGAAATGTATTCCATCTCCTTAGGAAAGCTTACATGCTGTCATCCCCTAATAATCTGAACATGTCCTCAAAATGTGTAATTGCTTGCTCTTGGGTAGCAAGATACCTTGGTGCAAGTTGAGGATAATTTGCAATTAAATTGTTTGTACTAATGAGTGTCATTGGATTGGATTGTTCAACTCTTATCATAAGAGCCTCTGTTTGTTCTCTTACCGATATCTTCTTCATTTCTACAGCCCTTGCTTCCTCGTGGTTCATCCATGATGCCAAAGACATCAACTGTAAATCCCCTAGTTTTTCATTAAGGTCCCATACATTCATGTCTCTCAAGGCCATGTTATGCAAATAAAACTCAAACATATTGGCCCTATCTTCCAATGTGCTTTGATAACAAAGATCAATGAAGTATCTATAATATTGTAATGGTAAAGTGCCTCTCTGTGCTAGGGTCTTGATTTGGAACTGTAGTCATTATTCCTTAAGGTATAGTGCATAAGACTTAGTTGTAATCCTGCACTAGATTGCTTGCAAAGAGATACTGGCCATGGATTCCAATTGATTCTCTCTTTCTTGCAGTTGTCCTTTCAACCATGCATTTTCTACCTCTAACTGATTTTTCATGATGGCCTCTCTGTCTCTCAAGCTACTTAGTTCTTTGCCCATCTCTTTGAGCTTCTCCTCCATGTGACCAATATCCTCCACTCCCTTGGACTTGGCAATCTACATCCATCTATGAGTTCTAAATCTCTCTTTGTTAAGCTCAAAGAATAATGGAATGGAAAATTTTTGTGGAATGACCCTATCCCCCTCAATAGATCTATAGTAGGAGTCAAGGTTAGATTTAGGAATAGATTCCTCTAGCTATGGGTCCTCTCTCTTTGTTTGTGGCTACTTACTTCTTTCCCCATCCAATTTTTTAGTTTCCTATAGGTTTAGAAGATTTTCCTGTAGGACTGCATTTGCTTCCTGTAGGTCCTGTTGTGTATCCTGGAGGATGCCTTTTCCTTTGGATGAGGTAGAGCTGGTTACATGTCTTCCCACATAGGTGATAGGAGATTTATGGTAGGTTTGTGTTGAGGATCCTTCTTCTTGAGCTTTTATAGAAGGAGCTATCTTCTCTTGTTGTTTAGGTGAGTCCTCAATAACAATGGTAACCTTGGTTGGTGTTTGGTGTTTTCCCTGCGTTGTCCTTGTGCTTTTCCTCGTTCTAAAGTATAAGGGGGTCTGCCTTTGTCTTTTGACTTTTTGTTTGCTAGGGGTGCTAAGGGTAGTGAGGGCAGTTGTTGCCTCTCTCTTAGTGGGTTATGGAGACACCATAGGTGACTCCTCCTTCTCTTTTGCCTCCTCTTTTCCATTGCCCTTTTCACCTATGTTTTTCCCCTCTTCTTCGCCTTGTAGATCGTCATCTTGTTTATCAGTTTCCTCCTTGACATCTTCCTTTGTTTGTTCATCACCTTCTTTCTCTTTCTCTTTCTCCTCTTCTTCCTCCTCATCTATATCATCTTCATCCCTCTCTCCTTTTTCTTCATCTGTTTTAGTTTCTTCCTCATCCTTTCCACTGACAGTAGGACTAATGTCATATGTGAGGGCTTTGATATCCTCCTCTATTTGCATGTCTCTGAAAATTTCCCACTGGATAGGAATTCATAGGTTATGGAAGGAATATTCTATGATTATTCTAAGTAACCCATGGTGGGCTAATTATTGGTGGTTTCCCTCTAACACCTTTATGCTTTTATCTATCAATGATTGTAGAAAGAAGTATGGTATGTTGAGCCTATGATGAGGAGGCATTTCTGCTGCAAACTTCAATTCTTTAAGAAGCCTAAAGTGATATCCATAAACCACACTATACCTACCATCACTTGATATGTATTTAATAAGGTGGTAGCTTACCTTTTTCCAGGCATATGGTAGGCTTGTTATCCTATTGAAGCCTAGAAAATCGCTTCAAAAACATGGGGGATGACCACCCGGTCCGGACCTTAAAGAAGCTCCTTTTCCATTTGGAATAGTGGTTCCAACTAGTTCAACTAGGTCGAGTTACCTTCTCTCAGTATCCAATGGCTTTAAAATATGACTTTAATTCACCAATGGAAAAGAGACATTAGATCAACCTTCTTGCTTATCAGGGAAGAAAGTAATCCTTAAGCTGATTTAGGGCTCAGCCAATCCATGACCATGTTTGGCTGTTTGGAAAGAGGACTTGAAAGAATGCAGAAATTAATCTAAATGCAAACTTATTCTAAGATGCAATCAAAAGGAACTATCTTAATCCTATCCCAATTAGGCAAATATAGATCTAAACCAACCAAGAGCAGGTATATATATAATATTGAGATTGAAATGTGTCTTGTTTATAATGAATATCAAATTAATGTAATAGTTCAATTAACTGACATTATGGATAACAAAACACATCTTATTGAAACCTTTTAACTAAAATAATCAATCAACAACACTCAGGAAGTAGTTCACAAAATGGTATTGATCAGTTAATCAGTAACTTGAATTATTAAAAAATAATATGGGAAAATAGTTTACAACATATCACTATTTATTCATCCAATATTAAAAGACAGATTTATGAGTAAATAGTTACTCAGAAATCAGAATTCATCCCATAAGAGCAAAGATAAATAACAACAGAAAATAGTAGCAAATTACCCATACCGACAAAAGTGCACAAATATGTAAGTAAATTGACACCATTCATGTTATCATAAAATAAAACCAGCATTTAAAATAATAGTATTCGAAATACCAATTTATTGAATCCATTTCTCCAGCTCCAGTCTCTAATAGTCCTTTACAATGCCTAAGTTTCTACTTTCAAAAGTAGAGCTACAATAGTGCAAAATCTATTCATTATACATAACTCAGGATGTAAAAGAAAAACCTCAATAAACTCCAGATCTAAGATTCTACTCCTCCTGCCTACAACTCTAAATCCCTATTACAAAAGTGCTTTTAGAATTCCAGAATTATAGAGGAGAGCAACCCCTATTACATTCTGCAATTTACTATTTATAATATTTGCAAAGGAATTGTTGAGATGAAAGTTTGTTGAAGAAAATATGCCCAATCACTTTTATTTGCTCAAAATTCCAATCTCTTAATTGTTGGAGCATTCTCATTGATTAAGATCTTTTTTTCATATTTTTTCTACTGTTTTCCTGCAAAAAGAAATCAAAATGAATTAAAATGCAACAATAAAATCAAAATACTATTTCTGACATTAAAACAAATCCAATCAAATTTAATTGAAATAAATAATTGAAAATAAAATATAAACCCTCTATTGATGCCTAGGATGGTTTAATTGGCCAAGGATATTATTGACAAATGCATCTACAATTAGAAGAGGCTTGGACAAATGAAAATGCAGAAAATAACTCAGAAAACTGATTTTGTTTTAGAAATTCGGAGCTTGATTTTCTGCATGATTTTTGACCCAATTAATGACCAAATCTATTAGTGAAACCTCCTCAGAAATGTTCTCCTTGATTTTATCTTTCTAATGAGCTGCCCTGGGCCTCATTTGGCCAAGTAAAGCTCATTCTATGAGCTTCCAAAGTTGATGAGTCAAATCTGACATAAATCTGAAAATTCTGTTGCTGGGCTAAAAATGAGAATTTTAATTAAAAATCTAATCCTAAATTAGAATTCTAATTATTTAATAGTTAATTCTAATTAATTATAATAACTAATATATACAATTTAATTCTAATTAATTTTCATCTAATTAAAAATTAATTAAATTAGAAAATTAAATTAATATACAAATGATTTTAGAAAATAATATCCATATACTTATGTTAGGGCAGACATCCTTCGCCCGGTCGCGAAAATGAACCCTAGCTCTGCTGCAACCCCCCTCTCTTCGGCCGTTTTCTGGTTTTCAAGATCTCTTGCGGCGGATGGCTCTGTCTGTTTCAGCCACGGATGGACGGCATCCTCCCTTCACAATGATCCGTCGGTGCTCCAATCAACAGCTTCAGCTCCCCCGGCTCTCTTCTACCTTGCGCGGGGCCTTCAGGTGGGCAGTCTTCAGTCCTCTTTGCAACTCACGCCCTCTCAACGGCCAGACTCACGCCCTCTCAACGGCCAGACTCCCGCCATCTCTGAGGCCAGGCTCTGCCAGACCTATATGCGTCAAGATTGCTTTCGCAGAACTCCTTTTTGATTATCTACTGGCGAGGGCTCTAGGGAAATCATCATTGGTGAGGATAGGCAATTTGCCACCATTGAAACTTCCTTCAACCGCTCAGAAACGCAGATCTTATGCTCGCCTCCTACAGATCCCCCTCAGCTCCCTGGCGCTACCTAGTGTGTGCATCAGGAAGCTTTTTCGGGAGGAATATGCTGACAGAATAATAAACAGAGGGTTTCTCTCTGTATCTCCTCCTAAGCCCCTGCGGCTTGTCCAGGCTGCTCAGATCTGCAGGGGACAGAGGCATTCTGAGCCCTCATCATCGCTCCAGATCCAAATCAAGCTCACTACTGGGAAAACTTTGCTGCAATGGGTGAGCCTGACAGATTTAGTGCAGGATCTCAAGCATGCTCTGAAAACCAAACTGGGGCTTCCCTCAGTGGCTCAGCAGCTTATTCACGAAGGTAAACAACTTGAGGACTTTTATCCCCTTTCCTTTTATAGCATCAAGAGAGATGCAACCATAATTTTAACCCTTCGTCTGCGAGGAGGAGCTGCTGGAAATGCATCCTCAGCTAAAGCATTTTCTTACAAAGATGCAGTCCATGCTCAGAAGCCTGAAAAGACTGCTCCACCTGTTCAGGCTTCCAAACCCTTTTTGGTGGATAAACTGGATGAAGCCCCCTCCATTGAAATAAAGCACCCATCTCTGGATGAGGTAGCTGAAACGTATGCTGAGCATGCCATTATCTGCAGGTTCAATGGGCTGTGGCCGCGCACAGCAGACCTCTATCAATGGCTCCACTCCAACTGGACCAACAATTGCAAGGTTCTGTTGTGCTCTAAGGGCTTCTTCATTGTCTTGTTTGCCTTCGATGAAGACTACCACAAAGCTCTAACTGAAGGTCCTTGGTTCTGGGGCTCAGCTGGTTTATTTCTTACCCCCTGGTTCCGAGATTTCGATCCAACTACAGCAGTCATCACCAAGCTCCCCATCTGGGTCAGACTCCCTAACCTCCCAGCGCATTTATGGCATTTTGTTGTTTTCCAAGGGATCGGTAATGCTCTAGGCCGCTACCTAGACACAGAGATCTCAAGAGGGGAAAAGGGCATCTACACCTTTGGCAGAATTTGTGTAGGAATAGATATGAGTAAAGGTCTCCCGGACCAAATCAATCTCAAAACTGGAGACTTTCACTGGACTCAAGTCCTGGATTATGAGAACACAACGTTTCGCTGCCGAAACTGCCACAACACAGGGCACCTCCAAAGCTCCTGTCCCGCGGTGCCAGTCCACAAGAAAAAAGCCAATCCTAAGAAGAAATCCAAGAGTTGGAAGCCTCATACCCCACCCCCCATGAATGATTTTGACTCCAGCTCGGATGAAGAGGAGGAGAATGCGGAAGATTTGGATGCCAAACTGGCACAGGATCCGCCCACGGCCGATCATATGGACTTGTCTATCCAGCCAATCTTACAGAAACGAAATCATGAATCCTCTCCTTCGGATTAAGACAAGGAAACTTCTCCGTCTGCCCAGCCCAGCTTGCACATCGGGGCCAGCTCAACCTTCCTCTCTTGAATGGGTCAAAGTTGTTAATAAGAAAGGGAAAAAATGCCGATTAGACGATTCCACCCATGCTGGGTAGAATCTTCGGCTCTGCTCATTTCTCTCTGTTCCTCTTGTCTCTCTTTGATCAGCTCTCTTCTCTTTTTCTCTTCTAGGGGCCGAGGTGGATAGGTTATCCTTTCCGGCTGCCTTTTTCTGGCCTTCTTGGCTTTTTGTCTCTTTGTACCATATTTTACCTTAATAGAATTAGTTTTATACAGAAAAAAA